>RAOB01000645.1:0-18320 GCA_009804825.1 Neurospora sp. FGSC 26638 | reverse complement strand
CCGCCATGCACCCCTCGGGCAATTATTTGTATGCCCTGATGGAGGCCGGCAACCGCATCTGCGAGTACGTGATCGACCCGGCCACGCACATGCCCGTGTACACGCACCACAACTTCCCGCTCATCCCCCCGGGCATCACCGACCGGGACCCCGAGACCGGCAAGGGCCTCTACCGCGCCGACGTGTGCGCGCTCACCTTCAGCGGCAAGTACATGTTTGCTAGTTCGCGGGCGAACAAGTTCGAGCTGCAGGGGTACATTGCGGGCTTTAAGCTCAGGGACTGTGGAAGCATCGAGAAGCAGCTGTTCCTCAACCCGACGCCGACGAGCGGTGGGCATAGCAATGCCGTCAGCCCGTGCCCATGGAGCGACGAGTGGATGGCGATTACGGATGATCAGGAGGGCTGGTTGGAGATTTATCGGTGGAAGGATGAGTTCTTGCATAGGGTTGCGAGGGTCAGGATTCCGGAGCCTGGATTTGGGATGAATGCTATTTGGTATGATTAGATCGGGTTTTCTCTGGTTTTGATGAAGGAATGATGATGGATGCACCCGTAAGGATGCGCAAGAGGTAGCGAAAGATGCGTTACATATGAGTCACTAACACCCTTCTACTTATGATAATGAAAATTAAGTAAAAAGAAAGAACGTGCAGACCGTAAACTAGGGAAGCAATTCGGAAACAAGCACACGTCATGTCTTCCATCTCTTATCATCACCAAATGGTCCAATGTTGCTTGATGAGCAAACCCATCAAAGTAAATTACAAAGATAACACAGGCTCATGAGACCTACACCACCCACCCTCTAGACGTACATCGTGAACCCAACTCGAGGCATAGAGAGAGCTTTTGATTTTGATTGTTTTTTGCCTCTTATTGTTTCTCTCTCTCTCCCGGAAATGTAATCATCACCCCAACGGTTAACGGATTTCACTGTACGAGCGCTGCACCAGGCAATTGTACGCAAATAAGCTTGGTGCATATAAGTATATGCATCCGATCCGTATTACAACAAGCAGGGATTGTAGTATAGTGGTCAGTACTTCTCGTTGTGGTTCTTCGTACACACAACGATCCGAGAGGACCCCGGTTCGATTCCGGGCAATCCCACTCTTTTTGCGCTTTTAGCGATTGGTCCTGCCTGCTATCCTCTTTTTTTTTTTCTTTTTTTTTTCCTTTAAGCCCTTCTTTCTTTTTGTAATTTGTCCGCTACTGATTGATACCACCAGGCTTTTGGGCTTGTTTTCGGGGTGTCAAGAAGGTTGCAGGGCACGTTGTGGTGGCTGAGTTGGGTTGTTCTGTGTAGACTAAATGTGTAAATGCATCGAGAGTGTTTGCAATTGATTGCAATAGCAATGTGCACAGGCTGTAAATTCACAACACGAGGTACGTATCAATCAGGTTTAGTGATTTAGTTCCTAAAAGCTATGATCGGTTGTCACCCATCTTGTAACCTATCTTTTTTCCTTGGTTGTATCGCACCGGTGAACTGAAGGGAGAGTTCAACGTTTGGAAGTTGTGTCTCCCGTCACTTGCCAATATGCAGCACGTCCGATCGATCATCAGTTTCCTTTTCAAAAATACCAAACAATGTGCGCTGACATATCTTCAGGAACTACATTGCACGATGGCCGAATCAAGTCCTAGCAAAAAAATAAAGGGCATATTCGCATTACGACTCTCCTCCTAATAATCACTACTCGCAAAAAGCAGACGTCCATTCTCCCCTGGTTTCGAGACCGCACAGCACACAACCCTCACCTAACTATCATCACGTAGCCGCCTGCCTATACGGCTCATACTTAGCAGGCCCATGGGGATCATTCTCCGCCAGGTCCGTCGACTGGAAGTAATGATCATGCTGCGAAATGCGACGGGCCCGCTCAATCTGCCTCGGCTTCCACCAGAGGAAATAGGCCAACGCTCCAGCAACGGCCAAGACAGCAACCGGGATACCAACACCCAGCCCAATCTTGAGACCGTTGTCACTGCTACTAGAGCCGGACGAGTCACTGTCGTCGTCTCCCTTGAAACTTGCAGCGGGTGGAGCTGCTGGCGTTGTGGTTGGCGCTGATGAGGAGGTTTGGCCGCTGGTTGATTTCGGGGAGGTCAGGGAGGTCGATGATGGGCCACCGGTCGTTTGGGTGATAGAACCTGTGGTTGATGCTTTTGTGCCAGTAGCTCTCGTGGACGCAATGCTCAGCGATGGACTTCCCGTGAAGGTCGTGTCAGACACTTGGATGATGGTTTGCGCCAGGCCGGCGCTGATGGTGAATGCACCGCTATCCTTCTTGTTCGAGGAACAGTCGCATTTCCCGTCGTTGAAGTCTCCCGCGCAGCAGAATCGGTCGTTTCCACAAGCTGCTAATTCGCCTTTGCGATTTTCGTTATCTAGGTATCGAAAGAAAAGGTGATGGTTAGCGAGTTGACATCCTCATGGCAGACAGATCGGAGGGGACCTACCGAGACAAGCACTCCCGCAGATATTGTTGTTCCACTGAGGATTTGTACAAGCTCCTCGTTGCACCGCGCCTAGAGTCAGGTTGGGAAACGAGTTGCTTTCTGTCGTCGCGATGCAGAGTGCATTGCTGAAACATGTCCATCCTGCCGGACAGCAGGAGGAAACGGGAGCGTTGAAGGCCTGGCAAGCAAAGTAGCCTGGTGCGAACTCGCCGCCTGGAAAGTAACACGGCGCATTTGGGTCGGCTCGTACTTGTCGCGCCTGTACCGCTAGGTACAAGAGTATCGTGGAGATGGATGAGGTGGTGGGGATCATTGTTGCATGCTCTCTGGATATCAGCAACCAAAACTACCTAGGAAACAACACAAAAGACGGGAGAAGGAAGAGATTGATTGAGTTATCAGGAAAATGCAAACTCGACAGAAGTGAAAACAGCCTTGGGGCGCCACGACGGCCTGCCCATATTTATCAAGTGACCAGCAACACCGTGAGGCTGGCGGTTGGGTTATGCCAGGGCCTCTTCAGCTCGACCGCCGCGTCGACGTGATTGCATTAGAAAAGCAATAGTCTGAAGCGCAGGGCAACACATCATCGTCGAGAAAGCTTCTCGCCCGTGTTGACGAACGAGGGCCGGTGCCGCCCTCCTTCACATATATACCTCCCGAGCTCCCCTATCCGGCCTTTCTCATGGCAGCATCTGCCGGCGGTTGACAGCACTTTGAGTGGCAGTGCCGCATATTCGAGAAAGCCCAAGGCGAATTGAGGAAAGGTCGAAGCAACAAATGAACACAACCATTGTGATGGTGTCCCCAGAAGCGCTTTGAGTTGCTGTTATGGGAGTTGATCCAGGCAAGCCACTTGGCTTGGCAGGCTGCGGGATGGTTGCTGCAGCTTTTCGGAGCTCCAGTTGGGTCGTTGAATGGAAGGGTTGGACCCTCGGCCAGGTTCCCGTTTTCATCGATAAGGATGAGTAGAAGTTACAGTCGCTGGGCAGTTCGTCCTGAGGTCATCCGGATCGATTGATATCGTCGGGGGTATCAAAATCAAAAACCCCATTGAGTGTGATGATGATGATGACGAAGGAGAAGCTCTCTCCGAGTTCGGGGCTCCCTAGCTCATCCGTGGTAGCTCAGATTCAACATGGAAGGACCCTGAACCGAGCCAGGTCATGATTGCCGTTTTGACGGGCATTCTCTCAAGAGTGCCAGATCGAAGAAAGAAACATCAAGAGACAGGTGAAATATTGAGGAACCTAAGTAAACAAAAACATTGGAGATTCCGTTGTCTGCAGTTTCGGAAAGAGCGCTTGGTGGCATTGCGGAGACCAATCGAAGTGGAAAAAAAGACCAAAAGGGCAGTCATACGTCAACCGCTACAAAACCAGTGCGGGGAACTTTTGACAACCACAATTCAAAGTCAACCAACCACTCAACAACTTGAACTGAATATTCCGGTTACGGATTATTCAGCGGCTGAATGACTGTGGATAAGAATATCAACCAACAGAAAAAGACATCCTCCCATATATTCTACTCCAAAATTCTCTTTGTTTTCTCCCTCATCGTCCTCATCCTGGCTATCTTTAGTTCCCGCATCATCTCCTTTCCCCGACTCTCCCTCATAGCCAGCCATCTGACCAGCGGCGGTAACAACACAACCCGAGTAGCAACGATCGCAACCACCACCTCTACACAGAAGATGGCCTCTTCTCAGTACGCAAAGGAGCTCGAGGTAGCTCAGCTCGCCGTTCAGCGGGCGGCCCGCCTCACCAAGCGCGTCTTCCACGAGAAGGCCAAGGGCACCGTTTCCAAGGACGACAAGTCCCCCGTGACCATTGGCGACTTTGGCGCTCAGGCGCTCATCATCAGCGCCCTCAAGGCCAACTTCCCTTCGGACGAGATCGTGGCCGAGGAGGAGGCCGCTCAGCTGCGCGAAGACACGCCCCTGCGGGATCAGATCTGGGAGCTCGTCAAGTCCACCAAGCTCGACGACGAGGCTGCCGAGSAGCTSCTCGGCGGCGCCATCACGGATGCCGATGCCATGCTGGAGATCATCGACCAGGGCAACAGCAAGGGCGGCGCCAAGGGCAGGATATGGGCTATCGACCCCATCGACGGCACCAAGGGCTTCCTGCGTGGTGGACAGTATGCCGTGTGCTTGGCACTGATGGTGGACGGTGATGTCAAGGTCGGCGTTCTCGGCTGCCCGAACCTGCCCGTGGACGACGCTGCGCCGTTGACTGCGGATATCGGCACCAACGCGACCGACGAGGGCCGGGGCGTCATCTTCTCGGCCGTTCAGGGCCAGGGCGCGACCAGCAGACCCCTGGGCACCGCCGGTCTTGCGGAGGGCAAGMCCATTGCGATGAAGCCTATCACGGAGATGTCCAACGCGAGCTTCTGCGAGAGCGTGGAGGCGGGTCACTCGGATCAGGGCGTGGCTGGACAGATTGCGCAGAAGCTGGGAATCACCAAGCCTAGTGTGCGGATGGATTCCCAGGCCAAGTACGGCTCTATTGCTCGCGGCGCGGGTGATATCTACCTCCGTCTGCCTGTTTCCAAGTCTTACCAGGAGAAGATCTGGGATCACGCCGCCGGAGACCTGATTGTGCGCGAGGCTGGCGGACAGGTCACCGACGTGAATGGAAACCGTCTGGACTTTAGTGTCGGCCGCACGTTGGCTAAGAACAAGGGTGTCATCGCGGCGCCTGCTACGGTCCACGACCAGGTTATCAAGGTCGTTCAAGAAGTCCTTGGTCAGCAGTAAAGCCTCGTGTCGTAGTGTACAGGTTATGGCAGGTATCGGGCCGTTGTGAGGCCATGTGTGCCAAAAAAAAAATATAGACTAAATGTACAATATACCCCCTTATCATCATCAACAACAACGTCAACCACCAAAACCCAGACCGCGTCCTCTATTTGATCTTCTTCTGCTTCAACTTGATGGTCTCGCCGTTGACAAAGATACCCTTACCCTTGTACGGTTCCGGTACACGCCATCTCCTGATATCGGCGGCGAAGGTCATGACCTGCTCTCTGTTGATGCCCTCGAGCAGGATTCTCGTCGGCTGCGGCGTGCTGGCCTTGATGCCCTCGGGGACGCCCATCTCGACGGGGTGGGAGAAACCGAGCTTGAGGCAGACGAACTGCTGGCCGGGGTATTCCTCCTTCTCGGGGCGGGTGTCGATCGTAGCTCTGTAACCGATACCGACCAGACGCAACACGGCCGTGTGACCTTCTGATACACCCATAATGAAGCGGTTAAGGTACGCCCATGTCGTTCCTGTATGTGCGAAGAAAGATTCGAAATCGTCAGCTGGCTGGCCACCTATAAATTTCCACATCTTCAAGACAGTGTAGTGTTTGCCATACCCCACATCTCTCTCTGCTCCTTCTCGTCCCGGTTCGCTACGCTGAGGGTCGCTCTCCTCGCCTCGGCGTCGTGGTCGATCTTGATGAAGTCGGGGATGTTCATCTCGAGTTGTCCTGTTAAAAAAAACAGCATAGGTGCATCAAGTCAGCCAGTTGCTCTGTTTCCCATCCTGGTCCCCTTTGCACTCTCGCAAAGACACCCATAGGCCGTGTTCTCCCATGCCCCCTCCAGCCCATCCATTGGGCCAGCGCCAATTTTCGTCGTGTATCCTCCTCTGGTCCTCTTCCGTCCGGGTAAAGGAACGCAAACTAACCCAACGGGCCCTGCACCGTAATCTTGCGCTTAGGCTGCTGCTTCCACTGTGTCATGTCGCGCTTGACAAAGGGCTCGCCAATGGTGATCTCGACGCCGGGAGGGATGCTGAGCGGGGTGCGGCCGAGCTTGGATGGGCGGGTTGTCGTCGCGGAGAAGTTGCGCCGGGCGGCGGCGGCAGTCTGTTGGAAGGCGGGCACGAGGAAGCCGGGGAGTGTGACGACGGAAGAGGAAGAAGAGGCAGCGGCCTCAAGGACTCTCCTTCGGCTTGGGGCGAACATCGTGGTGGGCGTCGTCGTCGGGGTGGTTGGCCGTCGTCGCGATGCGGAACCGGAATTGGCGAGAAGACGCGGCGCTCCAGTTCGGAGGTTCTGGCAGTCGCAAGGGCAGCACCGAGTCAATGGCAGCCGGCCGGTGGTGGGATGAACCGAGTGGATCTTCCGAACAAGCTCCAAAAAATGTATCGGACCTGGCGCGGCAGAGTGAAGCAAGTGATTGGCTACAAATAGACCAGGGTTAGGGTCGTATCCGCATAGTCTTCTTTCTGCCATTCGCTTAGGTTTGGAAACGACAACAACACCAACAGATGTTGTTCCATCCGACATCATTCATCTCGAATAAGAAATCTTCAAAGAAATGGCCAATATTGTGGACTGGTGGAGGTCATGTCATGGTAAGTTTTGTTCCACAATGTTCGGACGGAGCGGTATTCTCCCCTTCGACAACAGCCAACTTAGCTTTCCGACGACGACTTTACGGATGCCAACCTTACGGCATCATCACCACCCAGACACCCGTTACAGTCGAATTCGTCCAAACTATCTCGAACGAGCTGTTTGCACTTTCTCGATACCGGATGAAAAAATGTAGACATCAGTATGTCAAGACAAGTGGTCTACATCCCAAATACTGTCCAGGCTCGCTTTTGCTGGAAAGGAGAGCTCCATATCAGATGATTAAGAGCCAGCCAAGTCGAGCTCGACAAACAATTACAGTCATCTTCGATGCGAACTTCAACTGATTTCACTCACTGGAACCTTCTCACGGTTCAAGAATCAAGTGATTCTCTTCCTCACCAAATTCAATCCACTTCTCTTTCCTCGGGAAGTCGCGATCGCCAACTTACCCTCATACACCTTCCCTTTCCTGGATCGCTCCTTCTCTTCAGAAACAGCACAAAAGTTTCAGTTGCATGGCCACAAACTTCGACCGCCAAATTGCACTATCAATATTGCCAGATTTTCCATTTTTTTGCTGAGTTTCCTTTGACGGAGCTCTTCTGAACGCCTCTGACTCTATCGAAATATCATCATCAGCTCGTCGCACTACACTCACTCGAAAACTATGGTCAGGTCTCTTTTCTTCAAGGCTTTATGTGTCGTGACGGCAACAACCGCTCAAGCCTTCTCCTGGGGGAGTGAAAGAAGGATGGCAGTTCGTAAGTATTCCCGTGGACAGCCTCTAGGGTTTCGCTAACTGGACCAACGACACAGCCAACCATCAAGTCAACCTTGACCGCAACATCCAGCCTTCTGATCTGCTTCGAGAGTCTTCACGCCTACCGAAAATCTACGCCGTCGCCCTAAGTGAACTCCAAGAACTCGAATCCGAACCATTTTGCCATCGCGTTGCCGCCCGACTCCTGGTCAACAACTGCCAGTTAGTAGACGGAAAGAACGACGCCACAATACTCACAGACACTGGCCGACAAGTTCGCGACTTTGTTGATTCCTACGCCGCCAGTCTAGCAATATGTGACTTGGAGCGAGGCAGGTTCAATATCCCGGCGCAATGTGTCAAGTTCCGGGAACCAGCCTTGAGTCAGATCGCGATCCGGGACCAAGCGCAACTCCACGTTAGCAGTCATGAGATTGACCATTGTCTGTCTGCTATGAAGTCGTCAGATGCTGCGTGGAATACGTGGATCAGTTATCGGCACAAGGCTTTGCGGTTCTGTGAGGCGGCCAGAGCGGATAATGAGAAGGGTAGGATATCTGGGTTGGGACATACCGCTTGAGAATCATGGCTGACAGTGGTTTACAGCACAAAACATTCTCCTATACCAGCGACTTACCAACGTCATGAGAAACCTTACGGAAGGCGTGGAAGCCGAACTTCACAAGCAAATGGATCAACTCGACCTGCGAACACAACAGTCCATCAAGAATCTCGGTAACCTCACACCACAGATCGACAAATTGAGAGATGGACTTGCCATGGTTCATGATTATCTGGCGACCGATGTTGGAGCAACACTCCGAAGGTCCTCTGCCTCCCTACATGCCAGCCAACAACAAGCCGAAGACCTGCAGAAACTGCTCAACGTACTGCTCACTGGCGTTCTTGAGGGTCACTCACGAGTAGCCCATGCGCACGAAAGTGCCCTTCAACAAGTCTCCATCCGAGCAAACAACGATATTGGAGCCCTGGTTGCGGTGGTTGCCACAGCTGCGGCTTCAACCACCGCATTGCAACAACAAATCGTAGGTCATCTACCTTACCTCGACCATCGCCCACATCGTGACTAACAACTCTACAGGAACTCTCCAACCAACAAGCCGCCGCACTAGCCCGCCGTCAAGACAACCTCGAGCAAGGGATGGACCGCCTCCTTGCCGTCACCGAGACTCTCGCCACCAAATACGAGGACCAAACACAAAGACTCCAACAAGCCTCCAATATAACCAACGAGATCCTCGACATACTGGAGGACACCGCCGAAGCAGCATCATCTGTCAACGAATCCTTCCTCACCGGCGCATCCTCGCGCAGCTGGTGGCCCTACATCGTTTGCCCTACCGCTTCTCTCGTCATGGGATCGTATGGCCTACCGCCCTCTGCTATCCGTAATCTTGCTCTCTTGGCGCTCGGCGAGGTGGCTGGGTTCATGGTTTCGTCGTATGAGCAGATTGCTGGTGCTTTGCAGTCTTTTGAAACCCCTCTCTACTCGTCGATTTGGAAGGCTCCTGGAAACACAACTGCGTCCTTACTCTAAGGGTTTGATACTGATCTGGGGAATTTTTGAGGCATAAATATCTTTACTTACGAAGCGTGGAACCATATACTTGGGATCTGTTCATACACGCTACAGCTGGTGGTATCCTTTGATGGTATTTGGGAGATGGTACGGGGTACCTTGAGTTAGCCAGGGGAGATAGGCAGAACATCATGGCATTCAGCCCATCAATACGCCCTCAGGCGGACACAGGAGATTAGGAGATTAGGAGATTAGGTAGATGCAATGAAGGTTATCAAATTTTCCTTTCCCCCAGGTCTGTCCGAAAGGACTTAGGTAACAAAGGATAAAAAACAATGCCCGTCCCTTGTGGAAGTGTGATCCTGAAGACACACGGTTTGCCTCCTTCAAGCCCAGACACCATAACCCCCTCACAGCACACCAAACAACACACTCCCAATAGCCGCTCCCACCACCGACGTCCCAACGCCCAACCACTCCGCACCACTCCCACTCCTCTTAGCACGCATCGGGGCAGCGGCACTATCGCTATCCCCGTTGGCACTTCCACTCTCAATATCATCCCCATTATCACCATCACCCTTCACCTCCCCAACCTGCTTCAAAACCCACACATCCCCCTTATCATCATCCGTCATCCAAATCCTCTCCTCCTCATCGACCGCCAGTCCCACCGGCCTAAAACACCGCTCCGGACACTTGCTCACATCCCGATTCCACATGATATCCACAAGACTATTCATGCTATCGCTTGCCTCTACCGGTTCTCCCTTGCTTGTATCGAACAAAACGGCGGATAACTTGTACCCAGCGGGGGTAGATCGGTCCCAGCTCCCGTGGAAGGAGATGTACGCTAGACTTTGATTGTCATTGCCGTTGCTGAACTTGATGTCTAAGGGCGCAGTGTGCGCGGCGAAGGTGAGGCGGGGAGGGATGAAGTTTGTAGAGGAGCAGGAGGAGTCGGAGGTGGTGATATTGATTGGCTTTGCTTGTGGAGAGGAGGTGTCGGAGGAGGAGGAAGAGGGCAAATAGGGAATGGAGTAAGGCGTCGAGTCGTGGGTGAATTGGGAGCCGGTTTTGAGAGTATTTAGGGAGGGGAAGGGAAGAGAGGAATTGTAGAGGGCTAGACAGTAGGGGTAGCCGTGGTTTCCTCCTTGCTGTTGTCCTTGGCCGGAAGAAGAGGATTGATTAGAGGGAGACGAAGAGGGAAAGCGCAGAATGCCGTGATAGTTCATTTCCTCTCCGGGACTATCTTCATGAATATCCACGCCAAAACGCTTGATGCCATCCGCGCTGTTCTCGACGCTGTAGATGCCGCCTGTGTTGGGCTCCTCGGCTACTCCGACCGAGTTGCGAAGGCCCCAGCCGATGGTCCAGCCTTCGCTGGGGTAGTCGTATACTTTGCCGCCGCCGGGTGTTCCTAGGTTGGGATCGGAGATGTCGAAGGCACGAATTTGCGAGATGCCGGAGGAATGGTCGGTAGCGCCGTGGTCGATGTTGCTCCCGCTACCGCGTGAGACGAGCAGGATTCCGGGCTGTTTGCGTGAGACAAGGAGCGTGCGTGTCGAGTGGCCGCCGCCCACGTTGGTCATGTTGCTGATGAGCGTCTTGGGAGACTTCTCGTCACTGAGACGGACGGCGTCTGCGTCGTAGGCCCAGCTGTAGACCGAGTTGGAGGTGGAGGCGTAGAGGGTTTTACCGTCGACGGAGAGTTCGATGCCATGGTTGAGCTGGTAGTTTTAGTCTTTGTTTCATATCGTTCGTAAAAGGTAACGGCCAGTTAGCACGGAAAGCTCATCTTACATCAGTCATCGACACAAGAGTCGTGGTCTTCTCCACAGACAAACACGGCCATCCATCGTCCTTGATAGTCAAGTGCGTGATCCCCTTGCCAGCCTCGACCACAAGTAGTCTTCCTTTCGAATCGACGATGACGCCTCTCGGCTTCTCGAGTCCGGTAGCCACGAGCCGGGCCTCATAACCGTCACGGACTACCGGTGCAGGATATGACGCAGGTACGGGTGCTGGGCATGTCGACGCTGCTACTCTCCGTGCTTGAATGACATCGCCGGAGAGCCAGAACAACAAGGAGGGCAGCATCAGTGCTGTGGATTTCCAAGTTGTCGAGAACATGTTGGGCGCCTGGTGTGCAGTTAAGCTCCCATACAGCTGTGTAAGCCAATGGGTGAGTGACTGATATAGCTTTCCCAAWTTGGGMAAGCCGTCGGTAGAGATTGGTCAAGGTAGGGAGGGTATCTATGCATAAACCCAAGTGTCAGTCAGCCTCTCATGTAGGATTTTATTTTGATGCCTGGATGCAAATGGCATGTTGATGGTTGGTTGCACAATGGGGCGATGGGAAGGCAAGATACACAAGATTCGGCTGGTCTAGTCGCTTTTGGACAGGAGAGCAAAGTTGCCCGACTTTGAACATCTCACGATGTCTTCAATTGACATGATAATGGACATATGATGTTCTCTTTTGCAGCGGAAAGGGTAAGTACGAAGTGGTAGCGTGACATAAGTATACAGTAATGGAGGAGCTCGAATGACAGCGAACAGGTGCGGCAATGTGAAAAGAGATGGATGTACCTTGAGGTTTTCTCTGGATCCTCAGTCACATAGGGGTGGTCGATGGCAAGATGCCCTTGTGAATCTCGGCAGAAAATGAAGCCGGGATAAAGGTGATACTTGTATTCAAAGATATGTCTGAAAATTTGTGGTATGTGATGTCATTCTCGTTCCAGACTCAGCTCGGGAAGAAGGTGGTGCTCTTGTGTTGTCTGAGCTGTTGCTGTCTTAGCCCAGTAACAAGAGCGGAAGCAAGAAGCAGTTAGTCATCCGGACAAGGAAAAAAAATATCTTGGCCTGCGCTTCAGTCAGCAGCCATCAGAGAAGGTGCAGTTGCCAACATTCCCTATCATGCGGTCCACGATGTAGGCGGATCACCCGTTATTAACGAGCGATGAAAATGGAAAGCATCGTGTGCACAAACCGTAAGTGAGGCCCACCATGTTTTGAACATCGGATTGAATACTCACACTGTCATTATTTCCCCCTTAATTATAATGAAATGCCATCTGAAGACCTAGCATGAGGCTGTCCGTTTGTTAACCCCTCCGGTTCTTCATGCCATCTTTCCTCCTCGCGGCCTTGACACCCCTGAGCTCATCGTCCAGCGCCTCGATCAACCGTTCCAGGATCCACTCAGCTTCCTCCTGAGAGCTCATTAACGGGCTCCTGCTGCCGACCCAGCTCCACCTCGCCCGTTCTTTCTCCTCTAGTTCATCCTTACTCCTACGAAGATGGGCGTGGGGCTTGCGGTGCTTAGCTGCGTCGCTCTCGTCCTCCCCGATGAGCCGCAGGTACCATGCCCACTCCTGAAAAGTGTACTTCCGCGGCGGGTGGCTCTTGAGGTGTTGCGTTACTCGCCCGATCTCTTCGATCAGCGTGAGGTGGTACTCGGCCGGGTCCGTGGGGATTTGGGGCAAGTCCTGGCGTGGTATTGAGACGGCACGCGTCATTCTGGGGAGCTGAGAAGTTGAGTTCGAGCTCTTATCGTACGGGTTCTCCTCGTCATCCGTGTTTCCCATCTTCTTTGACCGGCCGTTCGATCCCTTCTTCCCTGACGTAGTAGAGGAGTCATCGAAGCGAACTGTTCGATCAGGACGATCGCCGCTGTCCCCTTCGGCGGCTGCGTTACCCTCCACTCGCCTCTTATGACTCTCTTCGTCTCTTGCATTCTTCGCCTGTTTCTGTTTTCTTGGACCCGTGTTTGCGCCTTCGGCATCAAGATCTGCTTGATCTCGAGCTAGCTCACCCTCGTCATCGCCCTCTTCGCTGCTGTACCTATGGCGCTGTGAGTCTCCAAGTATTCCTGGCGGCGACTCCTCGATATCCTCGGTAAACAGCTTTCCATGGGAAAGGGCGTTAAAGGCCGCCTTGAACTCGCTCTTGAAGCCCCGCTCGCTAGGAAGAATGGTGATGGTAGCCACTTTGTCCGTGGCGTCTTTGATGCCCTTCACAATGGTATCTCCCGCATTAGAGATTAAGACTGTCATAGTCGGAAGAGCGAGAAGTGCCCAGAAGACCCAAAAGGACTTTCCGGCGTTGGATATTGGTGTGATATCTCCGTATCCGATGGTTGTCAGACTGACATATGACATGTAAAAGGCATCGAAGTAGGTCCATTGCTGATACTGGCGCTCACACTCCATGAAGATCTTGGCGCCAACCAGCCACAAGACCAACCATGTGCTTGTAGAGATAGCCATGGCAATCCAGCGATGCCTATGAGCCGCTTGCTTTTGGATCTTTCTCATCAGCTCAAACTCCGATTGTCGCCGTTCAAATTCGGTGAGTTCAGGGGAATCGGAGTTTGCATTCCTTATGGGTGTAAGTATTCCGTCCTTGCCCTTCTTGGCCATTTTCCTTAGCACGCGGTGTCTCAGTTTTTCCACAATGCGTGCATCAAGTCTTCTCCTGCCGCGCTCTAGCATCAGACTGCGGATGGATCCAATGACGAGACCCAAACTGATAATGCCGACCAGGGAGTACGGGAAGAGGAGAGCCCTTCCGAGAGTGGAGGTAGGGTTCTGGTCGCCAAATCCCACGGTAAAGAGCGTCACGGCCGCCCAGTACACGCCGTCAAGGTAGTTCCACCCTTCGGTGTTGGAGAAGATAAGGGCACCGATGAGGAGGTAGATGAGGAACGAGATGGTCTGTAACATCAGTGTCCTCTGACTGGGTGTGAGCATGAAATCCTTCTCGTAGTGCCCTTTTTGCGAGCCCCAGACGGTAACCACCATGAGTGAGGCGACAACAAAGTACAGGACTGCCGCATAGATGCCGTAAAAATAAGCTTGAGACCAGATGAAGTCGTCATTCCCCGGTCTCAGCGGTCCGGCTGTCGTACTAGCGAGGGCTATCAAGCATATGGATGAGAGGTACCATCCGACAATGGTGACAGGCTGAGCGATGGAGAACCGAAGTCTCCTGGTCATGTTGAGGAGCAGCGCCAGGTTGGAGCTTAGCGCGATGGCAAGCTGGACTGCATTGATAGCGATCAGCCAGGCTGGGTCTTTGATGAAGGTGGCGGTGTCGATGTCGGCTCCTTTGGAGTAGTTTTGTCTCCATGGTCGGACGAGGGCACAGATACTGAATGCGCTTGCAACGGGCCCCAGTGTGCCTGCGACCATGGGAAAGGCAGCCGAGGCAAACCACCATCGACTTGACAAAAGTCCAGACTGTCAGTATCCAACTGTTATATCGAGACGGGTTATCTGAGTACTTGTTTTAATATGGCTTACCTAGGGTCTCGATGAGCTTGGTCCTCTCCCATACGCTTGGGAAGTGAGGCCTTGTATTGCTCATCGACCTCTTGGAGATGTTCCTCCACATTCTCACCACCGGCGTCCTCCATGTTGTCGGATAAGAAATAATAGGGCTATATTAAAGCAATACTGTAAAGAATGGTGATAATTTTAAAGTGAAGTGTCATAGGGTATCGAACTGGGTTCCCCTATTGACGCGTGTTGTTGTTCAATGTCATCGTCGTATTATCGTAGCATCACGGCGGCAAGGACGAAGCAGGATACTAAACAAATATCGCTGATGATTCATTTGGGCTGTCTAGGTAGGTACGAAAAATATAAGAGAAGTGGAAGCTGGCTTGACACTTTCTTGTTGGCATGACAGCCCTTTCCAAGCTGCAAAACGATGTCGGGTTGTTTGTCACGTTGAATCCCGTCCCCATCATATGACGTCCCAGGCAAGAGCATGTTCTGGTGTAGGAGGTACGTACCTGGCCGGTAGCGGTTAGCTTATAGCCAAGTTCTGCCAAGGTTTTAACGTGAGCTTGCTCTGTGGAGTTCCATGGCCCCACTCACAATGGTGAAGAGCTGGCTGCCAGATGCCAGGCAGTGACTTTAACGCGGGTACGTACCTCGATGTGTTTTTGGTCGCCTCTAACAATTTCCGTTGTCTCGATATCAAATACCGAAAACAACAACATCTGATTGGGATATCAACCTTGATCTATCCAGTTTGGGAGGTCATAACCTCTCAGGGGGTATTATTTTGTGTCTTGAGAAGCACGGAGATGAAGGGATAATCTGGTGCTCCGACGAGTAAGGAATTCTTGTTCAGTGTCCAAGGCCTCTTTCTCTCACTCTGTTATGAACTCGTAGAATAGCACTAGGTCTGACAAACCACGCCAGAACTTCTCCCGTCAACTGGAAAACGTAGAAGATGCCGAGATGGACTCTAGCACTGAGACTCCGGCGCATCACTGTCGCTTCACCAGTCTTCCCGCGCCGGACGTTCCATAAGAAATTCTACAGTAGCAGTCCGTTTCAGCCTTCGATAGAACGATATACTGTTCCATGCGCCTCTGCTGGTGAGATTACTGTCAGGTAGGTTAACATGCCCAAAAATTTCCATGTGAACTGTGTATGATGAGGGTCATTCATAGACTGATCTCTGTGGCTCAGTCTATACAATGTCGCGGACAGGCCGCCAACCAATCCCTTGATCATTTGGATCCCCCCGTTTGCTGCTCGGGATGAGAACGACCCAAACTATCATCTCCCATCATGGCTTCATAAATTCTCGGTTGCTGTCATTCACTACAGGTGGTCTGGCTTGTACGACGAAAGGGCAAATCCAAAACCAAAACCAACACCCAAGCCAAAGGGTGAAGAGCCCGATTTTGACGATGAAGGATATTACTCCAGCGAGGCACCTGACAGAAAAGAAGAAGAAAAACCCTCAGAAGAGGAAGAAGAAGACATCAGCATAACCCCCCTCCACTGGCCCACCCCCATCCACGACGTCCTCTTCGGCTACTCCTGGATCACCCAAAACCTCCAACCAAGATTCCCCCAGCGCAAGGACGTCTATATCTGCGGCTCCTACCTCGGCGCCAGTCTGGCCGCCGGCCTCGCCCTCAGCGAGTCGTACCCGCACGCCCGCATGGCCGTGCGCGGTCTCCTCGCCTACAACGGCATCTACGACTGGACCACTTTCCTACCTGATCACCCGATCCACCGGCCCAAGGGCGATGACCGCATCCTCATCGAGGAGCAGCTGCACAAGCTCAACCGAGATCTCGATAAAGATGGAGGACCGGCGGCCACATCTCCTATCATCGCCCATTACCAGCGCCGCCTCGAAGACCTCTTTGGCTCGCCGTCGGGAATGTTTGATAGCTTCGCGAGCGCTTGTCTGTTTTTCCACACGGCGGGACTTTTTATCCCGACGACTTTCGACGAGAAGTATGTTCCTGAATGGCTTTATCCGCCGCCTCCCGGCCCCTTGATTACCGGTGCCGGTGCCAAGGGCGTCAGCAGCGACGTCGTTGGCAATATCCCCAGCGACCCCCACGACCCATTCTCTCCCTCCTCTACTCCCACTCCTCAACAACCTCCGCCGCCCCTCCCAGCCACTCAAAACCCCACCGACGACCTCGACCCCGACTCCGAGCACTCCGAGAACTACCGCATGCAAATGTCCATGGTCAACGACGCCGAAGGCGAGCCGGACGAAGTAGCGGCCGAAGACATGCTCCAGCAAACTCTCCAGGTCGAGATTTTAACTGGCAAGTTCCCGCGCAAGAGTTACGTGCATTTCCCACCAAGGCACTCGATGCTCAAGCTGCCGGATACGCTGTTGTTGTATGAGACGCCGTCGGCGGAGTTGCCGTTCAAGTGTGATGCTTTGGCGAAGATCGGGTCGGATGGGAGTGGCGCTCTAAGTACCTCCCCAGCGCGAAGCCAAAAATCAAAGCAGCAGCAGAAGAAAGAGAAGGAGGAGGAAGACGCGGAAGAGGATGAAGCAGAAGCAGAAGAGGGAAAAACAAAAGAAAAGAAATCCCGCCCCCGCCTCCAAACCCGCAAACACCGCAAACCCCCCGTCGCCATCACCGCCGGCGAGAACAGCTTCCGCACGCAAGCGTACGAGCTGGCGCTGCTGATGCAGCGGAGCATCGAGACGTTGGAACTAAAAGACCGGCGGACGTGGGACGAGGATTACCTGGTCGACCTCCACCACTGGGAGCTGGAGTCGGCGAGAAGGGTGAAAGTGGCGGATGTGGGCGTGGTGGATGATCAGGACATGGAGATTGGGGATCTGGAAGGGGTCGGGGATCTGGATGAGAGGGGGAGAGAGATTGTGTTGGGGTGGTTGGAGGAGAAGATGGATAAGGCGCGTTGATGACTTGGGAGCCGGGATGTACTTGCTCAAATGGACCGGTCATGATTTTGCATTGTAGTGTAAGATAGGTAGAGGTTGGTTTGAGCCGTCATTTTATTGCCCGAGGGGTTGATGTGTAGCCAGTGTGGATGTGTTGTTGTGAAAACTGAAGGCAGGCCTGCTTCTTTGAGCCACCGGCCTTCCTCATTTATTATCCGATAACGCCCAATCTAGATGATGAGTAGATACCCTACCAATATTATACTAGCGCTCGCCGATCATCCATCATAACAAGACCTATCCCATCCTTTTACTCCTCAATGGTCTTGACGTTCTCCCACTCGCCCTTAAGGTTCTCCTTCCATAGTGTGACCTTGTTGTTGTCGCTGCTGGCGGCCAACACGTTTCCGCTGAGCGACCAGCTGACGCGCCAGACGGCCGCATCAAAGTTGAGAACCTTGCACTTCCACTCGCCCGGGTTCGCCGCGTCACTCGTCCAGATGCGCACCGTCTTATCCTGCGAGGCGCTCGCGATGTAGCTCTTCTGAAGCACAGTCGGGCTCCACGCAACGTCGCGCACCCAGTCCGTATGGCCCGTCAGGGGCTCGCGCTCGAGCTTGTATCCGTTCGTCGCAGGGTCGAAGGTCCAGATCTTGAGCAGGTTGTCGGAGCCGCCGGTCACGAAGCGTCTGTTGCCCGTCGAGCCGGGGCCGGGGTTGCTGCTGACGATGCTGCCGGGGGTGGTGGCCGGGGCCCACGAGACCGAGTTGACGCCCAGGCCATGGGCGTGGAAGATGTTGTGCTCCCAGCTGGTATCCTTGAACTCGAGAACGCTGACGTTGCCATCCGAAGAGGCGCAGGCCAGGAGGCAGCCGGCTTCGTGGGGAGACCAGGACACGATGTTGACGCTCGCTTTGTGTAGTGGGGAGACCAGGACACGATGTTGACGCTCGCTTTGTGTAGGGCGAAGTCGAAGATGCGCTGCCCGCTGCCGGCTTGCTCGCGCC
>RAOB01000644.1:0-18325 GCA_009804825.1 Neurospora sp. FGSC 26638 | reverse complement strand
GAAATGGGGGTTTCTTTTCTCATTTACTTTTGGAAGACTAGGCTAACAGATTCCTAATAACAAGTAAACAGATGGTTGGTAGTGGTCTTACTTTACCCGAACGAGCTCTGTTGTCGTATACTGTACTCCTGTTTCAATGAAATATGTCCCCAACGGCATGCAAGAAGAACGAACGGGCACGGGGTAAAAGCGATCAGTTTTGTGACTGGTAGCAGAAATATCATGACATCAATATTGTTTTCCAGTTATAGATCTGACAGTTCTCTTGACCTGGAGCAAGTTTCACTGTAGCAGCGCCCGTGCGATTTGAACGGTTTACTTGTAGTGAACGTTTGTACCTCTACCTAGAGGTAGTGTCAACTCCCTCTTCCCCAAACCCTCTCCCTCCATCTCCTCATCACCAACACAACAATAAGAAACAACTTCCTACAAACACCGACGTATTAGCCCACCATCATCCTTACAATTCGGACTACAGAATCAATTCATAACTTGCATCATCATCATCACCACCTCTTCCTCCCCCATCGCCACCCCTCTCCTCCCTTCATCCTCCTTCTTCCCCCACACCCCCTCCGCCAGCTCCAAATCCTCTCTATTCTCCCTCGTCGCCCTCATCATCTCCATGTACCCCCTCTCCAAGTCGCCCACAACTTCCACCACTTCCCCTTTTGCGTTCAGCCAATTTGAACCCCCCACTCCTAGTTTCGTTGCCGTCTCTCGGTGGCTTTGCGCCGTGCACCCCGCGAAACACCCGCCCACGCCCTTAATCCGGTGCTCATCAAACCGTGGATCGCCCACCTGGAGAATAGTTTTGACGCGCTGGGCGGCAATGACAGAGTAGTCGTGGTTGGCGCTGTGGTTGCTGGTGACCAGGTCCTTGAAGACGATGGAGAGTTTCAGGGCTTCGCGGAGACGGTTCAATTTGAAGAGGGTCAGGCCGTGGCGCTCGAGGGAGACAAGGGTGTGGGAGTGGGTTTTGCCGTACTTTTTGGATGCGAGGGAGAGGGCGTGGCGGTGGACGAGGAGGGGACAGGGGAGGAGGAGAGGTGGCGGTTGTAGTTGCGGCTTGGTGTGGGAGGGGGATGGGGATGAGGATGAAGATGCTTGGAACTCAAGACCAAGTTTGGCTAAGGATTCCGAGGCGATTAGTGTCATGACGTCGTCGTCGCCGTAGATGTTTTTGATTTCGTCGTAATGAGCCCACAGGAGGTCAGTCTTCTCCTGGAAGGAGAGCGTAGTGGAAGAGAGGACCTCCTTGCGGTAGGCTTCCTGTCTGTCAATGTCCGTTTTTTCTTCGATGAGATTGTGTTTCTTGCGGTAATCCGCCTTCTTCTTCTCAATCTCCTTGAACTGTTTATCATGTTCTTCCCAGGTCATGTTCGCGGCGGCCTTGGGATTTTGGGCCCTCTTTATCCAGTACTCTGTTTCGATTATCAGGTCGCCACAGGGCTGAAAGTATTCGTGGTCAGACTTGATGCCGCTTTCCCAGGTCATCTCGTCGGCTTTTTTGAGGGCTTCAAGCCGACCTTCGGGGTATCCAGCTTCCTTGAAGAGATCGGCTAGACGGCGGAGGGCGAGAATCACGGGCTCGCAGTAATCTCCCGCTTCTTTGGGTGTAATGTATTCTTCGGAATCAGTCTCGAGGACCTTCCCATCGTCGCGAACGTAAGAGACCTTGTTCTTTTTGAGGCAAATGTATCTGTATCGCTCGTAGGCCTCAACGCGCATCATGTGGGCCTTGTGCCAGTCTTGACGCTTGACGTAAAAGTCGCCTAGTTGGTCTATGGCTCCGATGGCTCGTCCTTCGTCCAGCCAGCCCACCTGCTTGTATCGTTCGATGGAGGAGATTAAAAACTTCTCTGCTTCTTCCCAGTTGCCAACGTCTTCATTGGCGCGGGCCCAGAGCTTGTCGTAATAAGCTTCACGGTACATATCGCCGACAGCTGTCGGAGGTGCGTGCTCGTTTAGTGCGAGGCCGTGCGGAATCAGTTTGGTCCGGTAGCTGAACTCTTCCGGGCGAGATCTTTCGGGTATAGATTCAAAGAGAATGCATCGAGCGGAGAGCGCGTAGGATTCCTTCTCGGTGAATCCATATTGGTCTTTGGCTGAGGTGTCCAGTCTGTCTCTGGCCCAGGAGTGAACTAGCACGTGCATGGATAGCGACCGATGTCGGTCTATCCTCACGAGAGAAAACTGTTTGAGGATGTTTGCACCGCGGCGAAACCAGGTCGGATCCCACCTTCCGTCCTCGTCGAGTTCAATGAGAATATTGGCGTTCCGCTCGGTGTCACCCCCGAGTTGCTCATCCATGGGCATTTCATTCCCCTCGAGCTGCTCGCCTCGCCAGTTGGCCGCTCTCATGATCATCTCTTCGGGTATGTTATCGTAGTGGTAGAAACAAATGATGTTGAGGATCTTCATGGCTGTTTCGTAGTCGCGTGCGTGTTGATCTTCGTTAATCCTTCGGGATTGTCTGCGGAGGGCGAGATACGACAAGTCAAAGGTGACATATACAGCCGGATCACCTTCCATGTCAGTGCCTGTCGTTGACCCCTGTCTCTCCCTCATCAATTTGTCCCGCCTCTTTCGGAACTCCGTAAGGTAGTCCTCAATGTTTCGCTCTGTCATATGGATGTTGGCACCGGCTTGGTCAATTGCCAATGGCAGGCATCCCAACTCCTTGACTAGAGCCGTACACTGCTGTCGATCTTCCGGATCCACGATCGTGCGGTGAAGAGTTTTGATGAAGAAGGTAGTGGCTTCATTCTCGTCCATCTCGCGGACTTCCGAGACAGCCTCTGGGCCTAGCCTTTGAAGGAGTGTGTTGGCTCTGCTAGAATACAGCAGATAACCTCTTTTAGGAATAATGTCGTTGTACTGACCGTACTCGTCGCCCTTGTGTGCGTAATTGTCGAAGACGAGGAGCCATCTGTCCAGGTCATTGGAGGTATTCATCCAGTTCAGGACCACCGCCTGAGATTCTTCGATTTTGTCTGTTTGTATCCCAAGTTTTAGCGCAATATTGTGGTAGCTTTGCTGTACTGTGTTTTTGTTGGTGGCATCAAGCCAGAAGACGTGCTCAAACCTGCTTCAGAATCAGTGAGAGTCCAGAAAGGTGTCAATAAGGTATTCAAAGCATGTTACCTGTCTCCGTAAATCTCGGCAAACCTTAGGGCGATTTGGGTTTTTCCAATACCGCCCATGCCCCAGAGAAGATATTCCCGGCGCCGCTGGCTACGCCCATCTGGGTCTGGAAGCAACACTTTCGCCATATTCCTGAGAATGTCAACCCTTCCGGTGAAGAAGTTGCTAGACAACCCCATAGGACGAGCTTGTAGCGACATGGCCACCGCACTCTTTTCAAGTTGACCTGTGCAATGTAAGTCTCAGAACGACAAGAGTCATTGGAAGTGGAATGGTGCGCTTACAGACCAAACCAATCCACGCCCCTTCTGATTTCCTTTCTGTAAGTATCCGAGCAACCTTTTCGATCTGATCTGCGACTTCAGGGATATCCATATACTTTTCCGTCATCTTCTCCAACATCTTCATCTTCTTGTACTCTGGTAGTTTGACCGCATCGGCCGCACCAGGAACGCTGAAGCGAAAGTATGTCTCGTTCCATCCGTCGAGGAACCTGGCAACATCGATGTGCTTGGGATCGGGGTCCGTCAAACTGTCCTTCATTACTTTACCCATTCGCAAGCCCCAGCCAAGACCCTGGCCGAACCACCGACCAGATTTCCTGAGGGTCTTGTCCGCCTTGGTGCCGCACCCAAGGCTCAGAATACATCCCAGCTTGAGGGTCGGATCCATAGCTATGCCCGCTTCGTTCAAGACTTCGGTTATGGGGTTGTTATACCCCAGCGCACCATCAAGAAATTCTTCCGGTACGTTGTCGTGGCTGATGGTCATCGGGGCGAAGAATGTTGGCGCCGCCGAGGTCGCTCGGGCTGCTTCCCAAATCTTGCAGTTGCTGTATTTCTTGTCCTTGGAAGCGTAAGTGCGGAACCGTCGTGGAGCACCAATCTTTGCGGAAGTTACAGCGCAAACAAACGCCTTTCCAGTAGTGGGCTCGTCGGTCGGGTCGTACATGAGCTCGTTACAGTTTCGCTCTTTGACGAGGTTTTTCACTGTTGTCTCGAGTGCCTCGGCTCCATACTTCGCGCTGATCTCGACCTTCTTTTTGTTGCTCTTGTGGAAGATGACTTTGCCCAGGTCGTAATACTTTTCCAGAGCTTCTTCGGTGGACATGCGTAATCTACCGAGCAAGATGGCGACCAGTCTGTCGGAGAAGAAGCAGGTCAGTTCATGTCTAGAGGTAGGTAGGAGACACACTCTGCCAAACTAAAGAAATGGGAAAACATACCCTCCAGTACTGGTTCCTCCCATGATATGGAAGTACTCGCATGGCTTTGGCAATTCCTTGAAACCCTCAATTTCCTGCACCCTCTTCATAATCCTATGAAGCATCACCACCTCCGACAACCCACGAACTCCTCCACCGTCTAGTAAATGCAGTCGTTAGCTTTGTTGTGAGAGGAGCACAGACTGATACATACCTAGGGACAGCAAATTGACCGGGCCATCAATTCTCTGGTGCCTTTTCCCTTGATAAACCATCTTGCCCTCTTTTTCCTTCCACTCCTTCTTCCAGCAAAACTAGTAGTATCCAAAAACTCGACGCAAAGGGGTATCACAGGAAGTAAACAATCAGTAGGGAAGCCCGAAGGGTGGGAAAAGCGCCACCACCATCTTCATACAACCATCCCACCGTTATAGTGGCATTGCTTCAAGTTCTTCTTGCTCCCAAGGTTGGACTCGAACAACGGCCGCCCACATCGCCCAACATCGCCCACCCGACCCCTCCCTCCTCCCCCTACCCCTGTATCCGTTGGACGTTCAGCCTGACTCCTCTAGTGTACCACCCGTTCGAGGGTATCCGTCTGCAGATCCATGTTGTAACCCGCCCAAGTCTCACGGTGGTCGTCGAATCGAAACCGCCAGCGCTTAAGGCGTCCAAAGCCACTGGGCATAGCCGCAGCGTTACATTACAGGAGGGGCGGTAGGGAGGGGGCGCCCCATGGTACCGCGGTTGGCACAGTGGGCGAACGGGCTACCGACACCGGGTCGACGAATTTGCTCTCGGGGACGCATGTCTTCGAAATACCGGGTTTTATTCGCTCTGGGCCTGTGCGAAGGTTGTGACTGTAGTGTTTTTGTTGTTGACGTGCTGATGATATCCAGTGTCATGGAGACGGGAAGCCGGAGCCGTGGAAGTGGAAGTTCTGTCCGTTGTCGGAGGGCGCTAGCTAATCTTCAGCGGGACGAGCCGCTGTCGTCTGAAGAAGCTCACAGTGCCTCTTACTGTGTCTACTGTAACACCCTGAAACCCCACTGAAAGCCCGTTGTGACGGAAGCGCCAATCTGCATCGATCCCATGCTTTATCTTTTTTCCATCACCAGTCGTCCACTCGAAAATCTCTCAAGCTCCGAGGGGCGTACGCGCTCTCGAAAAGATGGGCCTGAACGGCCAGTTAAAGAATCGTAATAAAGGTTTGGTACCTACGAGCCATTAGGCTCTTGGATTGCGGCTAGCAACAGAACCCCATGATGGAGGGAAATCGGCCTGATGGCGTTCCTCGCCGTCCCTCCTCCCTTGCGCTGGGACTAGACATGGTTGCATATATGTAACTCATCGTGGACAGGGGCTCGGATAGGTTTCCTTCTATCTTGAGCTGTTCGCCTTGAACATAAGGGCTCCGGTCACAACATGCCACGCACATGTCATGTTTATCAATTAGACTCAAGCCCAGATACAATGCCTTCTGATGATGAGATCGTCAACATTCTTTCGCTGGGTAAGAAGCCGATTGACTGCTTTTCATGAAGTGACCCGGCTAACCTTGACTTGGTATTATACAGACGGCGGAGGCGTTCGTGCCTTGTCAGAAGTCATGATGCTTGATAGGATCATGAAAAGGATCCAAGAGAAGCAAGGTCTCACGGAGATTCCGAAACCATGCGATTACTTCCACTTGATCGGAGGAATTGGCACTGGAGGGTGAGTGTCTTGGATCGCCATTACTACCTTGGACATAACGCTTACTCCGGCGTCCAGAATCGCTGCCATCCTTTTCGGAAGGCTACGCATGACGACTACCGAGGCTCTCACAGGCTATGAGAACATTGCCAGTGAGATTTTCAGTACCCGAAAGCGAAGGCTTGAGTTCTCCATCGACTTCAGAGAGGAAAAGGTCGAGAAGGGGATGAAAAACATCATGAAAGACCGCAAAGACGGTAATCTGATGAGAGACGAAAAGGGTGAGCGTTCCACCGGGAAGTCGTTTGTGGTTGCTCGACGATCGGATGGCTCACTACGCCGAATCCGCGCCTATCGTCACAAGCAGAATCAATTGGACTTCACCATCTACGAAGCTGCAAGGGCAACTGCAGCGAGCATAGAGTCCTCCGGGGACCGCTATTTCGCTGATGATACCAAAGACTACAAGAACCCAATAAGAGAAGTGCTTGAGGAGGCAACAGAAGTCCTGGAGAACACAGCCAAGGTTGGTTGTGTTTTGAGCCTTGGGGCAGGCACCAAGGAAATAAACAAGCGCTACGAACCGACAAAAGATGGCAAAAAACGACACACCGAAAAGACCGATAAGGATATGAGGAGGCGTTTCGCTAACGTCCCACACACATACTTTCGGCTCAATGTCTATGACATGGCCGACAAAGTCGAAGCTAATAAATCCCACGAGATTCCCGCGGTAAAGAGCGAAACAGAACGGTGGCTAGGCACAAGTGCCATAAGAGGTGTAATCGACAGAATCGTCGACGTCCTCACCAAAGGCACCACATCAGGCGTGACCGTCGAGAAACTCACGCAGGATGAAATAAATCCCAAGCCGAAGCAGGAAGCCGCCACAACACATCCAAAAGTGTCCCAAGCTAACTCAAACTCAAAGCAACCCACACACAACAACAATGACATGGACCCCGACGACCCTACCTACCGCTCAGAACAAGCCGCCCTCTGGGCTCAATACTCCGAACACGCCTCCGCCCTCGGCCCTTCCTCGCCCGAATCACTCACCCTCCTCGCCCGCATTTTCAAACATATGCTTACCCACAAGCACCTCTCCTGCTCGCTCCGCGTCGCCGAGGAGGCCTACAAGCGCTGTCTCGCACGCGACGGTCCCTCCGCGCTCACTACCTGCTCACATTTAGGTAGTATTATCAAGGCGCAGATACTTCTAGGCGAGGTCTTCCGCGCTCATGATCTTCAGGAGGAGCTCGTTGGTCTTTTCACCAAAATATTAGGTCCTGAGCATGCGATTACACAGCAGGCGCTGGAGACGCTGGAGGAGCTGGGGGAAAATAAAAGAAAAAGGGAGTGGGGGATGGAGAGCGCCATGTCGATCATGAGGAAGCATGAGGATTGGGTGAGGGGAAGGCCGGAGGCGGTGTTGAGGGCTGAAGTCGGGGATGAAGGTTATGAGCAGAGGGATAGGGATTATGTAAACGCGGTTGTAGTATACGCGGCGGTTCAGGTGGAGGATGTTTGTAAGGCTAGGGGGGGATGTAAAGGGAGAGGGTTCAGGGAGGTGGATAGTAGGTTGGGGATAAGTACTTCTAGGGATGTTGAGATGGAGATGGGGTTGGTTGATGATTTCAGTTAGAAATAGGAACCCAAGGGAAGGGATTGCTCATGGACGGCGGAGCTGAGGGGTGTTGAGCTGTTCCGATGATGAATGATTCATGAATGATAGCCGTTGGCTTATTTGAGGTCCAAATGTCGCCGTGGCTGGTCGAAACCATGTGGTTCCAGGACTCTCCTGGAGAAGTATCCTGATGGCACTTTTGTCGCCGCTGGGCGGAGCGACAAGTATTGACTCTTGCCAGACTGTCGCATGACCTTCGCGGAGTAGCAAGCTCTTCAAGATGTTGGCCATGGCTGCCCTCGCGTTCTTGGGAGAAGTGGCGGAGATTTGGATACCTTATGATCTTCCCAATCCTTTGAGACGGACCCTTGATTCCACCATCTTTCGATTTGAGTACGGCGACAGCTTGCACGACTTTGGTGGAGTGCATTCAATTGATCGCAGGGCATATCGAACAAGGTGCAAATAAGGTACCACCTCCCCCGTCACGACTTTTTCATCTCGCATCAACAACAAAAGGCAGTCGCTCAGTCCGACCGCCACTCCAAGTTCATCACCACCACAGCCTTCCATCGCAACACAACACCAAACGGAAGTCGCGATGTCATTCACCAGACTATCAACCCGCCAACCCGAATGCCAGGGACTGACAAGTACGTCATTCACCCGGCAAACCAACTTGCTCCACCAGGAATTTCCAGACACACAACTCCTTCCATCTCTCAACTACTTCCGCCCGCAACCCTTTCCATCTCGAGAGTTCTTTCCTGTGATATAGCCGAACACTGACACTTGCAGGATCAGGGCGGGTGTTCATTCCAAGTTCAGGTCTCAGCCACAGTGGTCTCCCACCACTGCAAATGACTCGGATGGGTTGGAGAGCTTGTGCCTTCCAGGCGGTGGTGATGCCCGAGAAGCCAGTCACGAGTATACAGAGTCCGCCTTCCGAAGACTCCACCCAAGTCAAGCAGCTTCCAGACCCTTGACTGCTCTCTGGATGTTTGAAGGCTCGGGCAGAGCAAGTAATCTCCGCCTGGAGTGCATTGCTCGGACTGATTCGGGAAGAAGGCCTGCCCTAGTAGAGAGCAGCATCCGCTCTTCTGGCAAGAGTGGCGCTATACGCTGCCAACGCGAAGAACAGCTGCCACTTCCAGCACTTTCCCACTACGGTACGTAGAGGGAAGCCATCACAACGATGGCTGGTAATAGAAGGAGCATGGCATTGTTGAGGAAGGAGGCCATTCCCAAAGGTTAAGCCGATGGCTAATTGGGAGCCCGGTTGGGGACAACAGGATATGCATATAAACCCAGGGTCCCCAGGCCTTTGGAGCAGTCTTCTTTTCACCATCCTCTTCATCCGCTCCAGGTTTCTTTTCACCATCCTCTCAGCTTCATCTCTTGATCTGCTCCATCCCAGCTCCCAGCTCCCAGCTCCCAGCTCCCAGCTCTCTTTCACCATCCTCTTCATCCGCTTCAGGTTTTCCATCATCCTCTCATCTTGATCTGTCTTGGTCTCTCTCATCTTCATCTCTTGGTCTGCACCAGCACCACGCCTCTTGGTCTGTTCCAGCACCACGCCTCCTGGTCTCCACTGCTCCATCGACGAGAGCACCAGCACCACGCCTCTTGATCTCCACTGCTCCCACAGCCAGCTCATCATGAACAACGACGCTGATGCTGTGCTTGCCATCCTCTGGCAACGTTACAATGACACTTTATTGGCCACAAGCACCAATTCGATTCAAAGTATCGAATTGTTGAGTGCCATTGCCAAACATCTGACCAAGAAGAAGCATTTATCATGTGCCATTCGAGTGTTGGATTTCGCCTACATCGGTTGTGTGGAGAGATACGGCGCTACCTCAGCCGATACCTTGGATCGCTTGCACGAACTCATGGCGGCATATCTCGAGGTCAAAGATCCCATTGCCCACAAAGCCGCACTTGTCATCCTCAACCTTCAAATCAACAATTTAGGCCCTGACCACCCCCACACGAAGGCCTTAGCGGAGGCATGCGAGGGACTCAAGGAGGAGTTTGAACTCAACGAGCATCTCAAGTCCGATCCAGATCTTCAGAGTGACGAGGCGCTAATGCGCTCGGTCATGGCTGATGATGGTGATGTTTGCCAGCAGCCGGGGAACTTGAAGTGCAAGGACAGGAGAGCATTTGGGGATGTTTTTGGAGGCGTTCTCATCATGACAAAACATTTCATCCCTGAGGACCGTTGGTCATATAGATATGACATGGTACCGTTTATGACGGACAAAATGCGTTCTTGGGTGAAGTAGGATAGAGTAAGACATGGGTTCCGTATTTCAAAAACTGAGAGCAATTAGCACGAGTTCTCATCCTCAGAATAACTTGACTCGAATAACGTACAGAGCGGATCCGTTGGGAGATGTTTGTAATGATGAAGAGGTCTCTAAGGAGAAGGGATTTAGGGAAGTGGACAGCAAGTTGGGATTTGATTAGGAGAGAAGGAGGGATGCTTAGACGGCGATGGGCTTGGTTGATGATTTTAGTAAGAGAGATTTGGTGAGGTCAAGGGTTGTCGAGTTGTTCATGATATGAAGGAATTAGAGACGATCGTCCTTGGGTTTTCTTGATTTGCAACCCAAGGCCGGAACACAAGAAGCAATGCTAGAGGTACTGCCTCCTGTCGTTTTGATAATGGTATGGAAGCGTTCATCAGCCAACATGGTGGCCCGTATTCAAGTCAACCGCTGGTGCAAGTCTGTGTGTAGATCGAGACCGCTACATATGCTCTCGCAGTAGTTCCTTCGAACGTTGGGTGATGTGAGCGCTTCCCATCTTATTACCCATGTACCATACATAATGAAGGCCCGTGGAATAAAAGCCCATATCGAAAAGAGCTCTTCAAGAAAGCTCCAATGACCATTGGTTGAATGTAGGGGAGTTCAAAAGATACTGTCTTTCTTTGACTCCTCTTGTCACCCACTTCGCACTTGGCACTTTTTTGGCAAAAGGGATGTCGGTCCATAGTACGTACTAACCAGTCTATGTGCATTCAGATGGCAGTATCTCTTTAACCATATATCAACTGAACAAAATATTCTATCCAAAGGACCGAATGAGTGGGAGTAGTATTGTTCCCAGGCTTCGAGATCCAGAAGCAATAGCGGCTCCCGTCCGTCCGGAATTGCCACACGAAGTGCTTCGTCAGAGGGAACGCTTTTGCCGGAGCCCGGATCTCCCGTGATCCAGCACAGCCTATCTGTACTCATCTTGGCTCAGAGACTTAAGCCAAGCTCTATTCTAAGGCTCTCTCCCTCGAAGCTTCCGACGGGAAAGTTCAAAATACCGTCGAACGTACCCGAACGAGGATAAGAAACACCCTCAAAGCGCCGCGAGCACGGCTTGGATAGGTAGTTGGAGGCTCTGCAGGACCTGCCTTGGTTCTGATGTTCGCCAAAGTTGGGCGGGCGGGCTATGATCAAGACTAGGGTCTCTCGGTTCTCAATCTTTGTCGACGCAATCTGTGAGGATGTCGTTGATACCTAAGGTAGGCACGAGAAGGACGTACCAAAGATTATATACCTAGCAATTGTCCTTGTCCCACATCACCGTATGAACGGCCAAAAGGTCGTCTCTCAACTGGTTCCTGTGGGTCGTTACTCAAGGTCAGCTCAGGCGTTATGAACAGTAACGGGTGGGAAAGGGGGAGGAGGGAAGGAGGGGAGGAGTCGATAGGGGAGCCGATAGGGAGGGAAGAGGTGGTGACTAGAGGTATGATGCAAGTTATGAATTGATTCCATCCAGTTAGTGATGAGGAGATAGAGGGAGAGGGTTTGGGGGAGAGGGGGGTTGAGCCTAAAGTCACCTGGACACTCTCCTACAAGCGTTATGAAGAGAATAATGATACAATTATTGACACAAACAAATACACTTATCAAAACAAACCCTATCAAAAAGCAACAGAATGATCATTGCGATTTTTGCCCAGACTCTCCACCGTCACCGTCTTCAAGATCCCCTTCCGTTCCGCGCTTTTGGATGGCTTGCATGAGTTCGTATAGTTGGCCGATTTGCTCGTCTGTGCATTTTCATGTTAGTGATTGAGTATGAGGGGATGGGAAAAGAGGAATACGCACCGCTCATCTTCTCAACCTTGCCCTTATCCAACTTCTCGCCTACCCACGAGTTTCCTTCGATCTTTTGGGCGTAGAGTTGCCACTCTGTTAGGAAGCCGATCTGTGGTGGTGATATGGGTCGTTAGCCGGTGTCTTGCCGTGACGTTTTAGTTTCAGCTGGTCGCTGCCTCCTTCTCTCTTTCATGGTTTTATTTTCCACTTCTTTCAAGTTCACAAACTTTGCCGTTCCAGTGTCCTTCTTTCGCCAGGTTTGGTTTTCCTCTCATCCATACGTAAGCACTTGTGATGACCCCTTTCACCACATATTCTGTCCCCTTGACCTCATCTCTTAATGCTCCAAGCTGGTGGCACTCTCACTTTCCGGAGCGCACCCTCCATAATCTGGACCTCCTGTCCTCGATCTGCCATCGTCACTTCGCCTTATCCATACCAGGGCTTCCTTCCTCTCCACTGCCGACTTAATTCCCGTCTCGCGCCTCCCAACCCATCACTCTTTAAAAGGCTCTTCATCTTCCAGTCCTCGCCTCCTCTTACCCTTTGCATCCCTTATTTCCACCCTGAATCTCACCCCCTTTTCCTTTCCAACCCAAACTTTGCGGTCACAGCTTGCCCCTTTTTTTCTTCTCCCCTACCCTCTGCCCTCTACCCTATCCCTCGCTCCTCCCTTCCACTTCTTCCTCTTGCCTCCATCTCTTCCCTTCGCCTCCAACTCATCCCCCGCATTCTCACCCATCCACCAAAAAGAAGAAAACCCAAAAAGAAATTCACAAAAAAAAAGAAAACTCACCAAATGCGCCGGGTTATCCACACTCCGATGCGCCCTAAACTCCGCCTTGATATACTCATCCCCCAACAACCTCATCTCCTGCGGGAGGTGCTTCCTGTGCGCGCGGAGCAATCTCCTGTACAAGTAGATGGGCGGCAGAAGGGCCATGGGGCCGGGCGTCATGCCGTGGTCTTTGGAGGGGTTGAGGGCCGCTGCTAGCAGGCGACGGGTTGGGCGGAGGGCGTTCATTTTCACTATTTTTTTGGTGACTGTGGTGGGAGAGTGAAACTGGATTGGAGCAGGCGAGGATTGAGAGGATACCGAATGACAAAAGCAAAAAGGGCGTTGATGGTTGATTAAGGAAAGTAAAAACAGAGAGGCGAAACGGCGAAACGCAGCCGGGAGTTGATGATGCGCCGAGATACAACGACGGGTTGCCGAGTGAGGTGAGTTCCAGGCTGGCAATTGCGGCAATGCCCGGATTTGCCGGTTGGGAGGCAGTTGATGACAAGCGCCAAGACCGGAGGTCGGTGCTCGGTGGGTCTTGACCCACTTTTCCCGCGGATGAACGGACCTGCACAACACCAAAGATGATATCACGATGTAAACAAATCGCGTTCGCGGTTTTAAAGCCAGAAGCCCGGCAATCAAAGAAGGATTGAACTTTTGATCAATTAAACACCGGTGATCTATATATCTAGGGTATCGCGCATATCTTTTGCCACACCTCATTTCTTCCTCCCCTCATCTTCTCCTCCCCTGAACCCAACTCAAGCAGCCAACGCCTCAGCAATCCACCCCGCCTGAATCGCACTCACCTTCTTCGCATAATTCTTCTGCGTATACACATGCTCCAAAAACATGATCGCCTCCCTCTTGACGCCATGCAGACTACTACTCGGGTGAATAGCCACGACATGTTTTCCATGGGCCGTCACATAACTTGAATCGGGCGCCAAGACCGCCGTCTTCATCGCGAAGCCCTTTAGGAAAGCCTTCAATATCCTCTCCGCCGTCTCGGGCGAGACGGGTTGGTAAGTAACCTCCGAATCTGGCGCCGGAGGTTCCTCAAGCATTTTGTTTTTGAGGGAAAGGGAACGGAGTTGTTTCCGGATATTCAGCGCCTGCCGCATATTCCGCACGTTGATGCGTCTTTGCTTGCAGAACGTTGCACGGTCGGAGGAGGGCGTGGAGACGAAGCGTTGCATGGTGTTGAGGTACGTGATTAGATCTCCCTCGCGACGCTGGAGTTCCTTCCTATAAACGTCCACGGACTCTTTGTCTTCTTCCGAGCGGACTTGCATGAAGATGTCGTCGCCTGCGGTGATGCAGGAGATGATGTCGATCGCCTCCAGCAAGCAGTCATATCGGGGGTCGGCAGCCGCCAAAAGCACGCGAGCGTACGGCGCGGTGACGGGGAAGAGAACCATTTTGCGGCCCATTTCTGTGATGCGTCCGTCGTCGCCTAGTGCCCCCAAGACGTGCAGGTGCACGAGGGCGTTTTCGACTGCTTCGATTTCCGGGCGGTCCATAAGAGGGAAGGAGAGGACATCATCGATGCCGCGGGCTTTCATTGTCAGGACTGCGCCTAGGACGTCCGTCCGCAGAATCTCGGGGAGGTCCGTCTTTTGCAAGGTGTCGAAGGTCTCGGCTGTGTAGAGGCGGAAACATTTACCGGGCCCTTCACGACCGGCACGACCGGTCCGCTGGATGGCGGAGGATTTGGAGATGGGTTTGGCCAGGAGGGATTCCATGCCGAGACGGGGACGATATTGTTTGACTTTGGCTTTCCCGCAGTCAACGACGTAGCGCACGCCAGGAACGGTGACGGAGGTTTCGGCGATGTTGGTGGCGAGCACGATTTTGCGCGTGAAGGGGTGCTTGATCGGTTGGAAGGCTTCGTGTTGGGCTTCCATGGAGAGCTGGCCGAAGAGGGGGAAAACTTTGACTTTGGGTACCTTGGGGTCGAGGGTTTCAGCGAATTCTTCGATGAGTCTCTGGGCGGCCTCGATCTCCTCCTGGCCTGTCAAAAAGCACAGGATGTCCTTTTTGCCGTGTTTGTCGGAAAGTGGTTCCTGTGTGTGGATCTTGAAGACGGTTTTAATGAGTGCTTCTTGGATTTCGGGAACGGGTTTGGGCTCGTGGACGACTTCGACAGGGAACTGTCTACCCTCGATCTGAAGGTATTCCACTTCCTCTCCCGATGTCCCGTTCTTCAGACTGTCGTCGCTAGAAAAGAACTTCTTGATCCTCTGCACCTGTGCCGTAGCGCTCATGACCACCACCTTAAGCGGGATCCCTCCGCGGCCAGCCTTGTCGCCCGTAACAATCTGCTTGAGAAAGCCCGAAAGCAAATCGACATCCACACTGCGCTCGTGGATTTCGTCCACAATGATGGCGGAATATTGTCGTAGATGCGGGTCCCTCAGCAGTTCCTGCAGCAACATACCCTCCGTAACGAACTTGATCTTCGTCCCCGGCGGTACCCGATGATCGAAACGGACTGAGTAACCGACCAGACCCTTTTCCTGGTCTTTCCTGTCCTTTCTTTCGTTCCCATTCTCCTCAATCACCTCCTCATCACCCCCATTCTTCCCCATCTCCTCAACCACATCCTTCTCCTCATCCCCCTCTTCTACCTCCTTCCCACCCTTTGGCCCCTTCCCATCCTTTCCTTTGGGTCCCCGTCCCTTAAACCTCCCCCCGTTTCCACTCGTATCCAACGGCGTCCCACACTCCCTCGCCACACGTCCCGCCAGCGTCGTAGCAGCCACCCTTCTCGGCTGGGTAATCGCAATGACACCACCAACGTTGACCGTCTCCTCCCTCGTCTTCACTTTTCTTGTCTCTCCCTCCCCTTCCAGCACCTCGTTCCCATCCTTATCCAACACCTTGGTCTTGACCTTAACTCTCCTCCGTTGACACCAGCGTTCTTGGTAGAGGAATTGGGGAACCTGTGTCGATTTACCCGAACCGGTCTCACCTACTAGCACCAGGACGTCCTTCTTCGAGAGGATGGAGCGGATCCGGTCTTGGTATAGGTAGAGGGGGAGGGCACGGCGGGTGGGGAAAAGAGAAGGGTCTCCGGTGAGGGGGCGGGAGGGTTGGAAGGTTGAGGGGTCTGAAGAGTTGTTGTTGACATTGTCGCTTGGTTGTGGTGTGTTGTTGTCTGATGTCGACGGAGTGGTGGTTTTTGGTTTCTTGGTGAGGTAGCCTTCGAGGGAGATGGTTTTGTTGCCGATTTTGAGGACTTCGCCGGAGTCAGCTTTTCTTTTGCGTGACATTTTGGGATTTGCTTGGTGAAGATGAGCTCAAGAGCTGGTGAGAATTGGAGGATTGAGTGAGAGGATGGATGGGGTTGAATTATGCTGGGAAACGTATGGGCGTGCAAAAGAAAAACGGCTGGCGGACTGTGATTGGATCAAATGTGTGGTGGAAGTGGAGGTGGGTCCGGACGGGTCAGCTTGCAGCTGGCTGACGGTCACTTGGCACTTGGTGGGGACTTAATCTGTCACTGTCGCTGGAGCAGCGGCCAACCTCAACTGTAAACATCAACACAAATTTCGATTCACGTAATTTCACCCGGCCCATTCTCACTTGAACATGTTTTCTATCGATTGGCCTACTCAAAAATCCCCCGCGATGGTTAACCAAGCACAGAAAACGCCGACGGCGTGACAACCACCGACCCAACCTTGAATCCCTTCGGCCTCTGACCCGTCCTCACCCTCAAGTTCATCTTGATCTCGACCTCATCCACGTCTTTAACCTCGACATGGTCCCCGACGGTAAACACATAATGCATATACGGACTTCTCACCGGCGTCGCAAAGTCCAAACTCACATCATGGACCTGCCCCAGCGCAAAGCTGAACTGCGTCAACGCGCTGTTGATGCCGCCCTTCGACTTGGGCGCCAGCTTCTCCCTGCCCGCCTCATCGCCATACTTGTACTCGAACGTTACGTCTGTTGACGGCACTTCAAAAGTGTATTGCCGGAATTTCTCGTCGTGCACGAAGAAGACTCCGCCGAGCTGCACCTCCACGTCGATAATCCGGGTGTCAACGTTCGGCTGTGCCCGGGTATTTTTCGCTCCGTGGAAGTACACCTGGAGGTCTTCTAGGCGGATATCGTACCAGTTGATGTCAAAGTCATAGGCGCCAGTGGCGGAGGCGTCGTCCAGAAACAAGCTCAGACGCCTGCTGTCGCGGAACCGCTCGACGAGGTCTTTGTGCGGACCCGAGATGGTGATTGAAATGGTTTTATCGTCAATTTGCACAGGTGGCTTGGAGTTGAAGGAACTCTTGTAGTCTGCCACTTGGCGGTACAAGGCCGGGACGGTTACGTCACGCAAGAGGCGGGCACTGACGTTGGACCAACTTCCGAGAGGGAGCAGCTGGCGGAGGAGATCGCATCGACGCAAGAAAACGCAGCTTGCTGCCCTGGAAGCGTCGAAAAGAATGCGCAGAGTCTCGAGCTTGGCAGCGTGATGGAGAGAGCTATACAAGGTGGTCGAGAGATCGAGCGCGGGAATGTCGTCAGAGAAGTTGGTGACTTGCAGTTTCGCTTTCCCATGCTCGGCTTGCGCTTTGGCGGCTGCTGCCTGCGCGAGCGAGGTGAATGTGTCGTTATACGACGTGACGGCTGCGTGGAATTTCTGCACCGCTTCTTGAATCGTTCCACTGCCGGAGTGATATCGGGATCGTCAGGCGTGACGGCATATCCACTGAGGAGGATGGAATACCCAAACGTGAGTCTCTCCATGGCTATGGTCAGTTGAACCACGTCCAGGGTCTCGGCTCGACACTCTTTGATGAATGACCTTTGCGCGTTGGCGAAGTTCAAGGCTTTTATTCCATCGAACGACACCAAAGGGATCGATTAACGTGTCCGTCCTCCCCCGATCTCCCACTCTCACCGGGATCACCGCTCTTGCCATACTCCCCTCTGGCCCCAACCCTGCTAGGTGTTCCAGACCTGGGGTCGCGAAACAATTGCAAGTCGAGGTAGGCGCGGCCTTCGTTGCCGCCTCTACCACCTTGGCCAGCTTCACCTCCCTTCAGCAATGAGCTCAAGAGCAATGAGCCTGCATTTTCATCCTCGATTTCACCTTCCGGCAGTTCAGCAATGTTGAGAACCAAACCTCCATTGCCGCCACGCCCGCCCTCCGCACCCTCCATTACACCTGATCAGAATTCCCAAGATGACGTGCTGCGGGTTAGTACTGACGTCTGGAAGCTGTGTGCGATGGACCTGGCATTCAAGACAAACAAACGTTCCTCCCGGGGGGGCGCCATCGCTCGCCACAATCCTCGCCCCGTGTCGTGTCCCACTCCCTCCCGCTTCAGCCTGAGTAAGGTAGGCTCGCAACTCGTATGCATCCCTTCATTGCATTTCGAAGAAAAAAAAAAAAAAAAACATTGCCCCTTGAATAAATGTATCACGATCGCTCGTCATGGCAAATGCCTTGACCTTAGTCATATAGTACTGGGCTCGGCCTCTTTATACAATCGGCGGTGTAATATAGTGCGCGTATAGCTCGAGTATACCCCAGCCGGCGTGGTATATTGAGCTATAAGTATACTATACGCATTACGCCGTCGACCGTACAAAGAGGGCGGCCTGTGACGAACGGCAGTCTGATCTGCCTAAGTGGGATAGCTGAAGGTTGATACTTATCAGAAGACGTTCGGTGAAGCCAAAAGGTTCACAACAAGTAAGGTAGCGTTATACTTGTCTCGGTGATAATGATCAATTGACTACTGCAGAAC
>RAOB01000643.1:0-21041 GCA_009804825.1 Neurospora sp. FGSC 26638 | reverse complement strand
GTCCGCACATGGACAGAGGAAGCAGCCACCCACCCACGCGTAGCCACCTACGTTCGTAAGGATGTGGCAGCCGGGGGGTATACTCTCGGGTCTACAAGGGATCTTCTGTGGGTAAAGACGCAAGGAATCACCTTCGTTAATATCTACCGACGATCCGATGATGTTTCTGCCCTTGAAACTCTTCAGAATTGGCAACCAACAGCAAGGACACTCCTCGCTGGCGACTTCAATGCTAAACACCACACCTGGCAACCTGGCGCAGAGACGTCAGAGGGCGCCACGCGCATTGTTGACTACGTTGTAGAGCACGGCCTCGACTTACTGACGGTGCCCGGCATTCCTACTCATAACCGTGGAAATACCATCGACCTCACTTTTTCGAATATTCCCCTTTGCTCAACAAGGGTCGCTCCGGAATTGGACTGCGGTTCGGATCACCAGGTCTGTATTACAGACATCCCTACCCAGCCGGCAATGCCTCCCCGCCGTCGACTAGTCCTTCGGAAGACCCAGAGGCTATCAAGCTTTATGCTGAAAATGTCTCATTTCTCATCGGCTTGGTCCCGCTCCTCCCTATAGGCGAAGACTCCCCAGAAARGCTCGACGAGCTCGCCGAAGCCCTTTGCAACGTCCTTACAGAGGCCCTCCAGATTACCTGCAGGCCCTCGAGACCYGAGAAGAACGCAAAGTGGTGGAATAAGACGTGTGCGCAGGCGTCTAAGATGTTCCGCAACTATCGACATAATAACCCGAATCCCATTCCCCGACGGGTAGAGTCGCTTCGGCCTTCGGCGAGCTCGTCGAGCTTTTCTGGGGAGTCTTCGCCTATAGGGAGGAGCGGGACCAAGCCGATGAGAAATGAGACATTTTCAGCATAAAGCTTGATAGCGAAGAACGCAAAGTGGTGGAATAAGACGTGTGCGCAGGCGTCTAAGATGTTCCRCAACTATCGACATAATAACCCGAATCCCATTCCCCGACGGGTAGAGTCGCTTCGGCAGGAATTCAAAAGGGTAGTTAGAGAAGCAAAGCAGCTGTTCTTCGACGAMCTTATTACAAARGCGCAAAACGATAAGGACATCTTTCGGATTGTAGCGTGGCACAAGCCTCACGACCGAATGGAGGCTCCTCCACTAGTCATCGAGGGACAGACCGTAACTGAGCCAGAAGCCAAGGCGGAGGCCCTCCGCAAGGCCCTTCTAGAAAGGAACAGCAAAGAGGAAGATCTTGAGACTGGCTGGGTACCTACGGTACCACGCCGYCGCCTTCCCTGGTCGTCCGTCGYCCACGTGGACGAAGTCTACAAAACCCTTTGCAGTTCCGGCAATACGTCCCCCGGCGCCRACGGCATTACGGTCCGTATGTTGAAGGCATCCTGGGAATCTATTAAAGATTCTGTCCTGCGGCTCTATCAGGGCTGCGTCGCTACCGGCTACCACCCCCAAGTCTTTCGACAGGCGGAAGTGGTTATGATACCAAAACCTGGGAAGGACGGCTACCGGCTACCACCCCCAAGTCTTTCGACAGGCGGAAGTGGTTATGATACCAAAACCTGGGAAGGACCAAACGACAGCCAAGGGATGGCGGCCCATCTCACTCCTGTCCTGCCTTGGAAAAGGCATTGAACGCCTCGTTGGTAAGCGGATCGCTTGGACGGCTATTTCTAACGGGGTCTTAAATYCCCAGCAGGCTGGTGCCCTCCCAAGGCGTTCGGCTGTTGACATTGTGGAAGCTCTCGTTCACGATATCGAAATTGCACTCGACAAGGGACTCGTTGCTGCGCTAGTAGCTATGGATGYCAAAGGTGCTTTTGATGCTGTCCTAGTRAATAGGCTAGTTTTACGCTTGCGGGAGCAAGGGTGGCCAGACTGCGTGGTTCGCTGGGTTGAGTCTTTTATGACGGACCGTATGGCCTGCGTTCGATACTCGGGGGTGACTACTCCGATGCGCCGTCTTAGATGTGGGCTYCCTCAAGGCTCACCTGCCTCGCCAATCATCTACCTGCTCTACACGGAGCCAGTCCATCGCCTTGGGGATGAGTCTTTTATGACGGACCGTATGGCCTGCGTTCGATACTCGGGGGTGACTACTCCGATGCGCCGTCTTAGATGTGGGCTYCCTCAAGGCTCACCTGCCTCGCCAATCATCTACCTGCTCTACACGGAGCCAGTCCATCGCCTTGGGGAGAGCGAAGCGCAGCATTTTGGGTATGCAGACGACTGTGCAGTCCTTGTTACTGGCTCTTCGAACGAAGAGGTTGCAGAGAGGCCCAACGAGAGTTGGACGCCATGGTCCGATGGGGAGTAGACAACGCGGTCGATTTTTCCCCGGATAAGACAGAAATTCAGTTTTTCTMCAGGAAAAGACTAACTGCGCCTTTCCCGACCATYACGCACRGGGGAGTCGAAGTGGCTGCWCAGCCGGCAATGCGTTGGCTGGGGATTTGGCTACATAGTAAGCTAAACTGGAAGCACCACATTGAGCATAGGCTCGCCTCCGCCAAACAGGTMGTCCGCCATATACGCAATCTCAATAGAGTCTACCACGGCGCTCCTCCTGGCTCCATGGTGAAGGCTATGAAGGCYGTCGTCCTGCCAAAGGCCCTATTTGGCTCYGAAATCTGGTGGCCAGGCCATAAGAAGCACGCCCTTCACCGTAAACAAGGGGAGTTTCCACTTGTTACCACGGCGCTCCTCCTGGCTCCATGGTGAAGGCTATGAAGGCYGTCGTCCTGCCAAAGGCCCTATTTGGCTCCGAAATCTGGTGGCCAGGCCATAAGAAGCACGCCCTTCACCGTAAACAAGGGGAGTTTCCACTTGTTAGCAACGGACTGGCGGACCTCGTCCATAAAGTCCAGACAGCGGTGAACATTGCCATCCGTGCTAGTTTACCGGTATGGAGAACGACGCGTCTAGCCATTCTCTACCGCGAAGCTAGCCTGCCCCCCGTCCCCCTTCTTCWGGAAGCGGCCCGCCGGCGGCACGCTGTGCGCCTCCTCACCYTAGATCCCGCCCACCCGCTTGTCCCGCGTCTYTCGGAACCCCGAATGACGCCGCACGGCCTGCCTCGCCGCCCTACAACGCTACAAACGGCTGCCCAGCTCGCCTTGCCTTTCCCGCGGCCGGTTCTACAGCCGCCCGTCTATAACGGAGACACTCACAAGGATCCAGCGCCCACGTCTAAGGACAGGGCTGCCAAGGATTTCAAAGAGTGGCTTCTCCAACTAGACCCCTCGGAGATCGTCGTTTACACCGACGGCTCTATGATAGCTAAGCAAATGGACCTTCCAGCGCACGCGGAGGACCCGGACGCTGAAGAAGAAAGACCAGAGGGCGAGTGCGTGGGCTTTGGCTACGTAATCTTCCAGGGTCAGGCGGAGCTTGGCTGCGGCTGTGGTTGTGACGAACCGTTACAAGCACAGGAGTATATCGCTGGGATTAAGAACAAGAATAACGGTAGTAGTAGCCAAAAGGTACTGGTCGATTGTATCAGTTGGTTGCTTGCTGAAGAGCCGTAATATAAGAGGCCTGGGGAGGCCATCTTATATATACCGGTCTTCACAAGGGGGCCGCCGCGCCGCTGTCTTGGTTGCGGCGCKGCGGCGCCTGTACTGCGGCGCGCTCCTGATTGGCCTATCTAGTCTGCTTACATAAGTGATCCCTTATTGGATCGTAACAGTGGTCAACTAGAACATGCAGAAGTCTTTGATGCAGAGGCAGAGGGAGCGAGACATGGTCTTAGGGCCACGGTAGCGCTTTTCCCAGAGGCACACGCCCGCCCACGCATTACAATATGTCTTGATAATACATCGGTTATAAGAGGTCTTCGYGGCACCCCGGCGACATCATCACAGGTAGCCTTCCTCCGACTTTAGGGATACCCGGAAATCTTACGGCCAGGACTTGGTAGACGTCCGCTGGGTCCCCGGCCACAAGGGTATTACGGGCAACGAAATCGCYGACRAGCTTGCTAAAGCGGGCGYCGAAGGGGGGGGAGGTAGTCAATGAAGGCCTGGCTACCCTTGCGCATTCAAGGCGGCTTGCTAAGAGGGAGGCGCGTACGGATTTCAAGGCATGGTGGGACGCGAACAAGCCAGAGTCGTATGCAGACTACCGGCTGGGGGTCTCTATCAAGCCTAACGACGAACTAAAAGAGTTGGACAGACGCTCCCTGCACCACCTTCTCGCGGCCAGGTCTGGCCACGGGGATTTTAAGGACTACCACGAGCGCTTTGAGCACGAGGACGCCCTGCTGACATGCTTCTGTGGAAGCTGGAAGAATCCCTTCCATCCCTTCTTCTGCAGGAAGGCGTACGCAGTCTCCCCAGTCACAGGCRAGGCGACTACGCGGGAGAATCTCTCCCTTGCTATCGGTATMTACTGGCAACGATTTATTGCCARAATACAGACCTCCCACTTCTTTTCGTGGACTTGCACAAGGAAAGCTTGGCGCCAGACACTCTGGCAAAAGCCGATTTATTGCCAGAATACAGACCTCCCACTTCTTTTCGTGGACTTGCACAAGGAAAGCTTGGCGCCAGACACTCTGGCAAAAGCACATTGACGACGGAGGCACCGCTGACGACCTTACCGGATTCCTACGGGASGAAGGGATAGAAGTTGGCCAAGGCCATGGGATCGAGGAGGTTACGGCGGATTTGGACAGGCTGGTCCATCGGGTTAGACGGCGGGAGGAAGCCGTGCGGGACGACAGCGAGAGAGAGAGCGGTGAGGAGTAAAGTGTTGTTGGGATTTTCCCTTTTCTTTTGTCTTTTCTTTGTTTCTACGGATTTCGCCACATCGCTGGCTCGTCCACGGGGCGGTTGATGGAGGTGCTGGGCCGCGTTTACGCTATGGGCAGCACGTGAGACAMAATGGCWATAGGCCTCGGTTTGCCCTCGGATTACTGGTTTAGTGGATGGAATAGGGACACTGGGCGTCAAAGGGCGTATCAGGGCACTGCTCTTATCTTTGTACACTAGATTCACCGCTGTGGCACGTCTCATGCCCTACGGGAGGCGGAAGTAGACGTTAAAAATAACAAATAACAACAACGTTTAGTGGATGGAATAGGGACACTGGGCGTCAAAGGGCGTATCAGGGCACTGCTCTTATCTTTGTACACTAGATTCACCGCTGTGGCACGTCTCATGCCCTACGGGAGGCGGAAGTAGACGTTAAAAATAACAACAACAACAACAAAAGAGGCAAAATCAACACGTCGTGGTCAGGGGTGTAGTGAAATTCCTCAGATCTTGGACGAAGACCAATCTCAAGTCTGGCAGTCTCGTCGAACTTCGTCTCCCAAGCCTCAACCGCTGCGTCCTGTAGCTCATCCCACCTCAATATCCAGCGTGGGGTGCTTCGCTCGTCGAGGGCAGTCTCGGATTGGAATAATGGTCCGTGAAGGTAAAAGGTTGCCCAGTCAGACTCAGAGTCCGAGCCAGACCCAGTAGCGGTAGGAGTATCGTCGTCCTCGGGAAGTAGTGAAGGATAGATATATTCCGGGTCGGGTGGTCCCTGCCACACAAAAGGCAAATACCGACAGAAAGTTGGCAGATCGTCGCCGTTGTACTCCACATGAAGGTAAAATGTCATGGCGTTCAACCAGACGTCACGGAAGTGCTGCTCAATCCGTTTTCTCTGATGCGTGAACAGACTGTCGTGGCGCCACTTTTGCCAAAGGCGAAGCAGGCCATTGGCGTAACGTTCTAAATCCGCGGCCCGACTCTTTCCTTCTTCGTCGGACTCTACCGGGCCGGCGAGAATGGGAATGCCGCTTGTGGTGGAGAGGAGTTCGTCGATGAAGTGGGTGAGAACTTCCTGGACGAGCTCGATGGGGAGTTTTCTCCAAATAGCGGAGAGTTCCTCCGGGGTGGTCGTCATTGTGGCAGTTGGACCTGGCTACCTGTAGGTTGGCTGAAGGGCGAAGGCATAGAAAAGTTGTCAAGTGGAAAGAGGAAGAAAAAGGGAGGGGCACGGAAGAGGTATATAAAGAGGATTCGCGTCCAATGACCATGTCAGCTAGTGCTACTCTGCTCTCGCGTAGGCAACAAGCACCATACTATGCAGTACATGGAAGTAACCCCCGCTCAACCCCGGTCAAGCTTCTAGGCAGCATTCGACTTGCAGCAACTTGTCTTCACATGATGTACCCATGCCCTTCCTAGACATCTTCATATCGGTCATGATCAAATCGACGATAGTCCTATAAGTCACGGGGGACCCATGTTTTGTTCTCCTTGACTGTTGAAAAGTGCTTCAAAAATTCCGTCATCACACGCTTCCAACTGAATCGGATCCCACGTCCCTCTTCAAGCACTTCGAACTCAGCCACTTCTTTATCGACATTCCAGGAGCGAAAGATGTCTCGGCCTCGCCAATGCAAAAATTGGTAACCTGGCATACGAAGACCTACACCAAAGGAAAACGAAACTGTTTTATATGCTTCTCCATCATTCTCGATAATTTGTTCCCAAGCTAGAGAAGCAATTGTGGGAAGTAAAACGCGGTACGGCACGTCGTTGAATCTCCCCCGGTCGAATTGTAAAAGTTCGTTCTCAAGACCAGAGCCGGGGACGGGGTTGGCTACCTCCTCCATGATAGGCCCATAGAGAAAAAAGTTAATTCGTTCGGAGTCTGGATCTGTGTAACCGTCCTCCTCCACTGTGGAGGTACTAGGCAGAATACCATACATATTCTGGGCGTGAATATCGTAGGGCAATGGCAGATATCGACAATACCACCCCAATTTCTCGCGTCTCACATAAATGGTCATGTTTGGGAGCCAGCGGTCTCGGACGTGTTGTTCGAATCGCGGCCGCTGGAATTCGAAAAGGCTGTCTTGACGGAAGGTTTTCCAGTGTTGATAAAGTTGACGGGTAAACCCGGGGTCGCGGTATTGCTCGTGGGAAGGGTCGTCGTTGTAGTCGTAGGAGGCAATGACATGGTCGGTAAAGTGGTCAAGGATTTCCTGCACGAGGTCGAACGGCAAGAAGCGCCATATGGGTGAAAGTTCCGCGGTCGTGTTTGCCATTGCGGGGCAATGAGGTCAGGCGCTGTCGCAGAAAGCTGTTGTCAGGCAAATGGAATGCCATGCAACCACTGGTTGGTAGCGTGGATTGTATTGAGGTTGATGAAGAGGGAGAAGTCCAGGAACCCATTAAGCCCTGTGGGCGGGGTTATATACGGGAAGGGTGAAGCCATCGTAACAGGTAGTGTACTTGGGGGTTGGCTGGCAGGCTGGGTGGAGCCTTTTTCAACCCTCTCCTTGCAAGCGCATGGCCCGACGGGGAGTTGGGATATCCCAWCTCCATAAGCCCACAACGCTAGTCCGTATCAGGCTTAACAATTTGACCCTTTTCCCGTTCGCCGTCTCAGTCGTGGAACTTCTAGAAGAAACAAACTAACCTGATACCGCTCACTCGTTTCTTGTAGGTCTCCAGTATTGCTGTCACTCACCTCAGTCACTCATTTTGGAAGTCAGCCACATARGTGTAGGTATACAAGCCAGCGACATCTACCACGCCCAATAATAATCCGCAATGCAAACGCATAACCATGGTCACAAATTGCCCATAAGACGGAAACCGACACCACTTGACGCAACGCCCACAACACCACATGCAACTCACCAACGGCCACAAGCATATGCACCATTTACACCACAACAACATCCATACCTGGGCCCTCCACCTCCTTATTCCGGACCAACACAAGCACAAGGCCAAAGTCCAGGCTCAGCATTCGAACTCATCGACCTCATCGACGATTATCTAGACAACTTTGACGATGCTCCCGCTCAAAGTCTCACAACAGCTGGTTCTGGATCCCACCTTCGCCAACCCTCCGCTATTCCCAGGCCTATCTCATTCCACAAGGAGCAAGCCGCGGCTGTTTCGACACGGGAGGTATTGGTAAAGGATGAAAAGCCACCTCTTCTTCCCCCCAAAGCGCCGGAAAGGCAACAAAGACCTGGTACACCCAATGGACAGGGTGTCCAACAAACATTCCAGGCGTATCGGGCCCCGGTGGAAAAGCCCCCCTCATTGGGAGAACAAGCATTGTGGAGGCCAGTGAGTAGGGGGGCTAGAGATGAACATCCGAGTGTTCTGCAACCGGGAGGAGGCAGGGGGTTGTCGTCGCCTTTTCATGGCCGACCTCAAACTGCTCAAAATGGACATCAAGGTCACGGACACTACCAGGAATACCAGCAGCAGCATCAAGGACATGGGTATGCTTATGGCAATGGAGGACACCACCGGCCTACGATGCTGGATATCCCCTTCGAAAGACAACCTCAAGGGAACTATCACGACCATCAAACACAGCAGCACTCCCCCAACCACACCAATCTCAAGGTGCAAACCAGCATGCCCACCCTCCGGCCTGGTCCCCCTCTCCCATCCCCGAGCCATCTCTCCCCCTACCCAACCCCTTCTCCATCAGCGTATGCATCCGGACCTCCTTCCGCGGCGCCCCGAAGCCCAAGTAGCCCGGTTCCTCCGGTCCCTCCACGGGCAGCGACTACCGGACATGGGGGTCGTTTTGGTCCACCCACAGGGCCTGGGAATGGCGGGCATCAGCACCCGCCGCATACCCCATTGACACCTCACTCGCTGTATCCTCCTTCCTACAACACGCCCGCTGGCAGTCCCAATCGAAACGGAAGTGCTGTGCCCAGTCCTGGACCGTCCGGAGGACCCGGAACTTTCGGATCGGGACAAGGACCCACTTTTAACGGCCCGGGCCTTCCCGGACCTCCACCGGGTCCTCCACCCCGCGCTGCAACGACGACTGCAGCTATCCCTTTCCCTCCTCCTCCTCCTCCTCCCCCACCGCAGCCGTTGGGTCTTCCCGGCCAACAACATCCTCACCCTCAACACACCCAGCCATTTGCCCCTCCTCCTCCTCCACAACGTTCTCCCGAGCGTCCTTCGCATCCCCAGCATGCCAAGACCTTTGCCATAGCGGAACCACAACAACCCCCGCACCCGCACCCACACCCGCAGCTCCACCACTCCCAATCCCTACCACAGCTTATCCAACAATCCCCCAAAAAGGAACCTCAAGAAAGCAAAGGCCCAAGCTTCTGGTCAACCGCCCTCTCCGAAACCGCCTACCTCGCCTCGGGCCTCATCTCCCACCCCTTCGAGTCCACGAAACACTACACCATTCTGCGGCACTCGCCCTCGGTGATCTGGCACCGCGGTCCCAAAACGACCGTGACTATTTCCATCTTTTCGAGTCCCAAGTATCCGCTTCCTGCGTTACCTTCTTTGCCGCCTGCTGCTGCTAGTGTCGCTGGCATCAGCTCTGATGGGACTAGGGGTGGGTGGTCGTTGTGGATTCAGCAGCGCGGGTTTTCCGGAGACAGTGGGATGAAGATCAAGAATTGGTTGGGAGGAAGGGAGGATTGGGTTTGCGTGACGCCCGCTAGTAAAGTTCTGGCTGAAGAGCTCGAAAGTGGAAACGCGAGTACTAAGAAGGGAGGACAAGGATTGCTAGGGCTAGGCGGAGCAACGGAGGAAAGGGGATGGAAGAGGGATATCAAGCGGACGGAGAAGAAGCTGATGAAGGAGTTTGGAGAGAAGAAGGGGCATGTGGCGCGCTTGACGGCTGTGGTGAGGGTGCCGGAGGGGTGTGAGGATGGGTATTTTCGGGTTCATCTTTGCCTCAACGGGGATGCGGAGAAAGAGGAGGAAAAGAAGAAGAAGAAGGATGCGAAGAGTGGGAAAGAGAAGACGGAACCGAAAGATCCCCAGTCGCTCCTGGAAGAGCAAAGGAAGAAGATGAAGGTGTTGTGCTCGAGCCCGATTTTCAGGTTGGCGAGTACATCCACCGACCCTTCGTCCATCCGTGGCGCCTCGCTCTCTACCATGCCCTTGGAAATGGGCATCTCGCTCACTTCCGCTATCGCCTCCCAGGTCATCTCTTCCAAGATTGCTCCGATCAAGAACCAGATTACTAACCGCATCGACCCTTATCTCGCGCATCCTATCGTTGAGGAGCTGGGGATTATGGTGACGGAGGAAGTCAAGGCGGCGAGAGAGGAGGCGGAGGCGGAGGAGCAGGAACGGTTGAGGGAGTTGTTTGGTGCCATGTGTGTTGCTGGTGGTGTTGGTGCTGGTGTGGCGGCGGCGAGGGGTTTGGAAGGGGGTGGGAACGGCGTTGGGGCTGGTGTGCCGGGAGTCGTTGGGCCCGATGAGGGACCGTTGGCGCCGCTGCCAATCCGCTTCGGAGGCAAAGTGGTTCCTGGAATGGGAAGAAGCAAAGCGGAAATGCGCTTCCCAACGGCCAACCTCAAAGACCTCCCGGAGGAAATCAAACACTACTTCAAAGGTGTCTACTTCGGCTATGCTCGCATCGTTCCCAGCAAAGGGGGCCCCATGGGGCCCGGAGGCCCGACGCAGGGGGTCTGGTACAAAGCCATCATTTCCTCCGGCCCGGTGCCGTACGCGAAGAAAACAGCTGTCATCGTGGAACAACAGACCACGGTATACTTGATCACCGAATTTGGCGCGGGCGTGACCTTCTTTGGGAGCAAGGTGGAAGTGTTGATCATGGGTTTTTTGCATCCAGTGTTGGACTATCGCGAGACTAGCCCGCAGTACCGCCTCGAGACCGCCCAACAAGATGTCGTCCTCGCCCTAGCCAGTCTCAACCGGCCGAATTGGGCCGCCCAATCCACCCTTGCGCGAATGGAAGCCGCCGAAACAAACATGGATGGCGAAAGGGGGTTGATAGGAGGATTCAAGAAGACCAAGGTGGTGGAAAAGGGACAAGAAGTGAAAGAGAAGATATTCGAGGCCAAGGAAAAGGTGGCGAAGCAGATTGATCGGATACCGGTGCATATAGTGGGAATTAGAAAGGATGATGGGAAGGCCAGGGATCAGTATTATGGGACGGGAGGGTATTGGATTCCCAGGTGTTAAGGGGTTTTGGATTACGCATGTGATAATGCCAAAGTAACTGTAATGTATTGCTCTAATGGAGATGAGAGTAGAAGGCTAGGTATCGAACGAAGCGAAGACGCCTCCCCGGGCTGGCCGCCGGAGAACAATGATATCAAAAATGAATGGCTCAACCTACATAAGTCAACCCGAAAGACACCCATACCCCATCAGTGCTGTCGTATCCATGCCGATACTCAATGCTGTCCCGGAATCCCCGCCAGAATGTCATCGAAAGTCGTAGCTCTTTGCCTCCTCCCTGTCCTCGGCTGGGGAGTCCGATTCCAATCCGTCTGCGGTTGAGTCCGGGGTCGCGCACTAACCGTCGCCGAACGATGTACCCTAGACCCGTTCGCATTCCAGCCACCACTTCCACTTCCAGTGCCCGGAGTGACGTCGTAGTCTGGGTCGTCTTCTTTGCGCTTGCCTGTCAAGAAGCGAGAGAGGCGGGAGAGGGTTCCTGCTCGCTTCAGCTTTGAGCTTCCGTCTTGTTGTGGTTGTGATGGCCGAGGGTCCCAACTGGGGGTGGAGCCGGTGCGGCTTGTCCGCGTTGTGTTGGAGCGGGAGAGGGTTTCTTTTTCCGAGTAGCGGTACCCGTCACGCTCTTTCTTGGTGGCTCTTCTCTCCAAACCCTTCTCGTCGCCGTATCCGGCATCTCCCTTTTCCCTCCGGCTCTCCCTGCGACTTGGCCTCCTATCCGGCTTCTCCCTGACACTAGCAATTCGATCCATGACGGAATCCACCCTCTTCCTCGTGCTGTATCCTCTCTTAGGCTTCTCATCGCCCTCTCGTACCGCGTTATGGTCACCGAAAGGATCGTGATCAGGCCCTTCTTCAAGGACGTAGCCTGGTTCCGTACCGTCGATCTCTGAAACCTCGACGCTGGGTAATGGCGTTGGGGGCTTGACGGGGAAGAGCTTGCCGTAGGTGGCACCCGGTGCGCCCTCCCATATGGTCCCGTCGGTGTTGTCGCGGTAGGTGTAGACCTGGGTGTCGGCGTCGTAGCCTATGCGGGTCATGTTCTCGGGGAGACGCTCGGCGTCTGTGTCGAGATCTTTCCAGCGACCCATTGCGACTCGATGATTTGTCGCGCTGGTGGTGTAAAGAGACTGGAGGATTGGTTGGGCAAAGTGTGCGTGTTGAGATGTGGGTTTGTCGTAGGATATGGTTCTGCTCAGGTCGGTGGTCGGTGAGAAGCTTGGGATGTGGTATGGGAGATTTAGAGATGTTGGTGGTGTTGGTGGTGATGGCGTCGATGTTATGGTGGACAATCTGGATGGGGTAGAGCCGTTGTCGGATGACGATGCGGATGCGGATGCGGATTGTCGTAGTAGGAGAAAGGTCGCCGTGGTGAGCAAATGCGATTCGATGCTAGGAGATTGGTGTTTCGAAACAATTTGGAGTTGTATGATGTTTGTTGTTCTGTCGAGAAACAGCAAGAGATCGGACGGCCGTCAGGGTCCTCAGAGTGCATGCAGGGAGGCGCTTGGACGCCGTGCAGGTCGGACGATGATGTCACCTTTGTTTGTGTTACCCCTGGACAGCAACGGGATTGGGTTGGAATGACAACGACCACGTCAAGGTGTTTGTTTGCTCAGTCTTGTTTCGCCTTTGATGGCTACGCTCTTCGGTAGATGTCTTGAGAAGGAAATGTAGGGAAAGGAGGAAGTGTTTAGGTCTTTGTAGGAGTTGCGCATGAAGTGATGGACAGGACAGCGATGGATTATCACACCCTCCAAGCCTCCATGATCAACGACTTGTGCGCCGCTCATTGGACACGCACGTAAGCCCGAAACGGATTGACAACTGACAAGTGTAAACACGAGAAGACCAGCCTCACTGGAAAAACTGGGTCAGCTGTTCACTGCCCTGTACGGACCGACAAACATCAAGGGCAGCTGCAGAGGACAGGTCACTTCCATACTCGCCATGTCATCAAGGTCAAACATAGGTAGCGACGTGACGGGCGGCTTGAATCCATGAGTAACATTACATCCCACTTCTTTCTAGCCGTTGACTTATCACACTATTAACATCATACACAGCACAATTCCTCGCACCAGCTGCAAATAACAGAGCAACCTCCCCCGGGTTTCCAAAACCACAACCACACAACCACATCCTCCATCCGCCTAGTAGATGCCAGGGACAATTCTCCACTTCACAAGCTTCTTGTACTTTTCCCAATCCTCGCCGTACTTCTTGGAGCACTTCTCGTCATCTCTGAGATCGCGGTGGATCAAGAGAATGGCAAAGTACAAGATGTAGAAGTAAGTGAAAACCATACCCCAGCCCCTCGCCTCGCCTTGGACAACCTCGCGCCCGTCAACCATGGTAATCGCACCAGGAGCCCCGCTGCCAGCGCTCAAGATCTGGTAGCCAGCAATGCCGGTCGGGAGAGAGTAAGGCCAGCTCTGAAGCCAGTCACCGAGATAGTTGATGTGGCGAGCGATGCCCCACCATCCCGAGGTAATGAGTCTCGATCCAGTCTTGGTCTGGAGGTAGGTAAGGTGCTTAACGCTGGGATCCTCAGGATTCCTGCGGAAGTTGTTCTTCTGCGAGTTCGACAGGCGGAAGATGCTGTAACCAGCAGCAAGGACGGCACCAACAGCAATCAAGCCGAAAGCGCCAAGCTGCTGAGGATGGACCGCAAGGTAACGTGTCTGAGTCGAGTACATAAACGGCACCCAAACGACATCACCAAAGCTCAGCATGAACCCGAACCCGTCAGTAGTGATATCCATGGTAGTCAAGACCGCCGGTTCCATGTAGATTCCGTCAAAGACATAGAAAGCCTGGATGGCGGTGATGAAAAGGATCGAATCGGTGACGTAGCCGTGAAGGCGGTATTGCTTGGCGATGAAGGCGCAGTTGAGAATGATCCACCCCAGAAGACCAGGGCGCATTTCCATAAATTCCTTAATGTCCACTTCGCCGATGAAGGGCAGAGTAATGCGGGGATTGAGCTCGCGACCAATATAGAAATCGTAGATGAGGGAGCCGGTGGCACCGCCTGCTGCTAACTCGCGCATGTCCTTGTTGCCGGGCTTGACGTCAAAGCTGCGGACGTAGACGAAGATGGCGAGCGCGAAGGCGAAGAGGATGTTGGCGCTGATGATCTGCGCAAAGTTGTCGGAAATGAAAGTCCAAACAGAAAACTCGGCGCCTTGAGCGATGGTGCCGGCGGCCAGAATGGCCAAGGTGCACATGGCCGAGTTGAAAGCGTTCAGCTTGTACTTGAGCCGACCGCCGGTGCTCAGCTCAGTTCCCTCAACGTGGTGGCCGGGGAGGATGCGGTATTCAACGAGCGAGAGAGCGTAGTAGCCCAGAGTCCAGAGCGTGGCGGACCACGAGAAGAGCCCGAAGACGCCATTTTCAGGCCAGCCGATTTCGCGCTTGAGCTGGGCAAGGTCGAGAGACTTGGGGTGGAGGAGCGAGGGCGCCGGGCAGCCGGAGATGTCGTTGCAGAAAAGGTTGAAGACGTGGACGAGAATGGGAAGGCCAAATACGATGCCGAAGGCGCCGATGCTGTTGTCAAGCTTGTTAGCTGGGCGCGTCCTGGACCTCATTGTCGTCAAGTGTCGTGATAGGGGTTCAGGGGGTTTGTTTTGGTAACTTACGGGCCGCCAAACTCGTAGTGCTGCTGGCGCGGCGCAACCTCCTTCTTTGCGGCAACTTGATTCTGTTTCCCGGCCATGGTGATGATGGCTGTGTTGCTGCAGACGACAACAACACGAAAGCGGGGAGAGGATCAAGCTGCCTTTTAAGGTGTTCAGCTCTGAATGTTGTCGTGGGACAACTGGCAGCCGAACAAAATAATCAGACGAATTGACTGCTTCAATTGCCGGCCAGTGGAGCCAATCGTGCCAGACGGGTCTCTGCTTTCCGGCTGGGATCTCCAGCCTTAGCTTCTTGGCGCTGATTGGTCTGTGCTCAAAGTACCTGTTCACCCGATGTCTTCGGATCGGTACTTTGTCTTGAAATGGGCGTATTCTCGTAATCAGTCTCCTTCGCAACTTGGAGACTCTGATCGGGCTGCTGAGTATCCGAGAGATGAGAAATGATACGATTCCCATCTTCTTGTCTAAAATGCTCGTGCCTGTTTGACAAGCAAGGTACTTTGGCGAGGTAAATCGAGAACTGTGGATGTACCCCTGATCGTCCCGGTCCAAGATGGACCAATCATATGTCCCCTTGCTAGACAGGGCAACCTTTCCTCGATGCGGTTTGACGAAATCGTGTCAAGGAGTCCAGTGACGACAACCACTTCACTTCCACTGCCACTTGAAGCCATCAACCAACAACTCCACCTCGACCAACGACGGAAGTCCATCATTGCCATTTCTTACCACAAATTGATCTACACTTTGCGATACAACAATACCGGCTACCGCACATCATCTTCCGACCCCGCGACTCGATCAGCAGCCAGCACCAGCACTCGGCGGCAGATCCAATCCTTGGTCGATCCAAGCCCACTGCATGCAATAACCCCTCCTCCTGACGCCGCTGTCACAAGTCACAACCACAACCATACGAGCGAGCGCCACCGAGCGCCTTGCCCATTTCCATACCTCCGATCTCGTTCCATCACCAATCCCGATCCCAATTCACCAAAATGCATCCCCCAAATCCCAACCAGCTCCTATCGAGCCTAGTCGCCCTCTGCGCCCTGACCGGTGCTGCCCACGCCTCCGATGACGATTCCTCCTCCCCTTCGCCGTCCCCATCAGCAACAACCACAACCTCCACCGTAACACCCTGCGTTGCCACCTCCACCAACGGCGCCTTCTACGATCTTCGCCCCGACATCGCCGTCATCCCCGAAAAGGACGTCAAGCTTGCCCGGGGCACGCACACAAAAGACTATCTTGCCCGAGGATACGATTACGGATACAACATCACGCTGAACATATGCGCCCCGGTCGTGAAAGGCGTGGAGGATGTGGTGGGACTGACGAGCGAGGGATGGAGCAAGGTCGGCGCGTGGTATGAGAAGGCTGGAAAGGTATACAGCCTAGGCCAGGAGTCGGGAGCATTGACGCCGAGAGGAAGGAAGCTGGTGCTGCAGTATACAGGAGGGTCGCCCTGTGAAGACAAGGACGACAAACGGAAACGAAGCAGCGGTGTCCACCAAGGCGCCGCCTACAGCAAATATTCCGACGACCAAGACGAAGATCGTGACCACGACCAGACCGATTCCGACTCCGACTCCCACAAAAACGCATCCAAAGAGAAAATCCGCCGCAAGTCCGCAACCATCTCCTTCCTCTGCGACCGCTCCCCCGACAACCCCACCGCCGTCTCCTTCGTCGGCACCGACCCAGACGAATGCTCCTACTTTTTCGAGGTCCGCTCGCAACACGCTTGTGCCGGAGCTGAGCCACACAAACCGGGGTCTGTCGGACCAGGAGGAGTGTTTGCCATCATCTTCTTCATTGCCCTGGCCGTGTACGTCATTGGTGGTATTTTCTACCAACGCACCGTGGTAAAGCAGAGAGGGTGGAGGCAGTTGCCCAATTACACTCTTTGGGCCGGTATCTGGAGCTTTCTCAAGGTATGGAGTGCTATTTCCTCTTGGTTCGGTTCTTTTGGGCGGGTGAGGGATCGGAAAGCGATAGGCATGGTTTAGTAAGGCGTGAACTGGTGAGGGAGCAGAAGCCGGCTTCGGTTGATACCTTGTACGGGTCGACGATGCTAACTGTTGGTTGCACAGGACACCTTTATCATCCTCACTTCGTCCTGCGCTCGCTTCCTGCCTATGCGTCGGGGGTACCGATCGTTGAACTCGTCCTCTCGTGGCCGATACGGGAACAACGACGACGAGAACCGGTTGATTGATCAGCTGGATGAGGAGTGGGACGACTGATCTGAACCTAGTCCTTGTTGTAGAGGTGGGATAGGTATGCTTGGGGTTCCTTTCGTCCTTTTTCTGCCTTTCGGAGTATTTGTTCTCCTCAAGCTTCTCTTCATACCGAGGCAAGTCCTTTTTTGACCTGCCTGTTGTACATTTATCCACGACATCATTAGGCCGGCGTCCGGTGGTGTTGGGAGCCCCAAAAAGCCCTCGGTTTTCGAGGCGCAGCGGATAGTTCTTGGTTATAGACTTTTGTATATCTTTTCCCATCCCAGTATCCCCTCTGCTGCAGATATTATGGGACAGAGATTTTGCTGCTTTGTCATGAACACCCCTCATTGCAAGGTCTCATGCCCTGCAATCCGGCTGCTTGTACCGGAATCACCATCTAGTGCTGGCTTTCTTCCCTTTACCACAGCGCTATGTACACATCTCGGCACATCCAGCTATCGACACACCCATGCTGCTAGGCGCATTGAAGATCTCGGATCGCAAGCCTTGCAATCCCGCTAGAAAGCTGTTTCAAGTTCCGTTGACAGGATGTTCGGGACAGAAGTGATAAGTCAGGGGGCGAGGTCGTATTGAAGCCTACCCCGGAACTAAACACTCAAACCTTTCAGCATCAAACGCCAACCAGATCTTCGAGCATTCGATGAATCTCGATAGCCCGGTTCAACATCTCAAGTTTCCACGTCTCGAATTACCACATTCCACCTCCTCTAAGGTGGCCGTATCAGTACCAAAAACTCGCGGTTAAATGCCACCCTTCAATCCTTGGCAGCCGCCCACCGACTACTCCCAAATCGTCAACGGCACACCATCCGCCGTTTCCCGGTTTCCGGGACCGTGGCTTACCATCCCCAGACATTCCCCCACGGCACTATCACTCCGTCTTGCCGAATCCACGATGCCAAGTAGATTAACCGCTCCATTTAAGTCCAGTCACGTTCATCCAAGCCCACCAATCCAGCAATCGTCTTCCGAAACTTCGTCAGCAAAGACTGAAACAGCGCCGCACCGCGTTCCCGGTCGAGCCTCTTTGCGTTCCATTTATGTGGAGTTACGGCACCTACAGTAGGCTTCAGACGTCACGAGGACCCCGTGCTTGCCGCTCCGAAGAGGATGGGGATGGACGCCCGAAGCAAGATCATGGAAATGACAGGACCAGCGCTCGAAGGGGATGGGAGTTGGGTTCATGCTCCGGGGTTGGAACCCGGTTTAGTGGACTGACAGTGTCGTATCGCCGACCGAGTCCTTGGTTCAAGTCCCAACAGTCACAGACAAGATATAAAGCTCAACCACACCCATATGACATCCTCTTTCTCTCCTTCCAGCTCGCTCAAGACATCCCCTACGTCTCAACCACACATCAGCCCAACATGCGGTCCACTCTCCTCACAGGTCTCATCGCCGGCCTGCTCTCCCAACAAGCCGCCGCCCACGCCATCTTCCAAGCCCTCTGGGTCGACGGTGCTGATTATGGCTCGCAATGCGCTCGCGTCCCTCCTTCAAACTCCCCCGTCACCGATGTGACTAGCAATGCTGTGAGGTGTAACGCAGGAACTTCGCCTGTTGCGAAGAAGTGCCCTGTCAAGGCGGGAAGCACGGTCACTGTTGAGATGCACCAGGTTTGTTGCCATTCTCCTTCTCTCATCAACCACCGTCTTCGCCCCTGAGGACCTTCCATGTGGAGCTGGTCCTCAAAAGATGTCGTATTCCTCCCTACCTCTCCCTTTCCTCTTCCCTCCCGTGCGCATACTAACAAATGACCAGCAACCCAACGACCGCTCTTGCGCCTCTGAAGCCATCGGCGGCGCCCACTACGGTCCCGTCCTTGTGTACATGTCCAAGGTCTCCGACGCCGCCTCCGCCGACGGTTCCTCCGGCTGGTTCAAGATCTTCGAGGACACCTGGGCCAAGAACCCCTCCGGCGCCTCCGGTGACGACGACTTCTGGGGCGTTAAGGACCTCAACTCGTGCTGCGGCAAGATGCAGGTTAAGATCCCCTCGGACATCCCCGCGGGCGACTATCTCCTCCGTGCCGAGGTTATTGCTCTGCATACCGCCGGAAGCGCGGGTGGCGCGCAGTTGTACATGACTTGCTACCAGATCTCCGTTTCTGGCGGTGGTTCCGCTAGCCCGGCGACCGTTAGCTTCCCTGGCGCCTACAAGTCCAGCGACGCCGGTATCCTGGTCAACATCCACAGTGCCATGAGCACCTACGTCGCCCCCGGACCGGCTGTGTACTCGGGCGGAAGCTCCAAGAAGGCCGGCAGTGCGTGCGTCGGCTGCGAGACTACTTGCAAGGTTGGCTCCGGCCCGACTGGAACTGCTTCTGCCGTTCCTGTTGCGAGCACGTCAGCTGCTGCTGGTGGTGGTTCTGGCGGTGGAAGCGGCGGTGGAAGCGGCGGATGCAGCGCTGCCAAGTACCAGCAGTGTGGTGGAACTGGTTATACTGGGTGCACAACTTGCGCTGTAAGTGATCGAAGATTTGAGGAGTGGGATAATGGTTGACTTGCTAACGTGGTGATATCTAGTCTGGCTCTACCTGCAGCGCTGTGTCTCCTCCTTACTACTACCAGTGTGTCTAAACACCTCTGCACGGGGTTACCGACACGAGTGGGATCTCTTAGGAGGTTGTATCAAAAGGCGAGAAAGGGAACGTAAAAGTTACAATTCTCTTGCAAGAAAAAAATTCATTGTACATATGCTTTCTGGCTCTTGGTATTGGTCTCTTTGTGGCCGGGGCTGAGGCGGTACATACTCTGAATGAGAGTCGTGGAGACTTCCACTTGACATTAAAGTCGCGGTATCAACGTGCTTTGAACGGGTGTATTCAAGATGCGTTGCTGGTTTTGGACAGCTTACAGGCTTGTTTTAAGCTGCTGGTCATGTCAAGATGTGTCAACTCCTGACAGTCTTTTCACGCCAAGTGGCACAGTTATAGGAAAGATGCGATCACAACTGACATCGGTGGATTGACTTAATTTGGATTTCGACCGCGCCCATCTCCCCTAGCTCATTCCCTCTCTGAATCCCATCAAGCACACTCTAATGCTTTCTCTTCAAATTTCTCTTCGTTTTCCCCTTGTTGTTCCATCCCTCCTTCGTGTCCTTCCTTCTTGCTGTTTGTTGATCCCGTCCCGTCCCTTCCCAGGAGCTTCTTCTACCTGTGGTAGTACCACTTATCTCCACTCGTCTCTCCCGCCGCCGAACACTCCGGGCAGTACTCGTCACTGGTCCTCCCATCGAGGTAGGTGTCGTGACGCCAATCAGAGCGGATACAGCGAGGGCGGCTGGAGGTTCCGCACCTGAAGACGCGCTCGGCGCGCGCAAAATACCTGCCGACGGGATAAAGTCCGCCGTTGCGGCCGCGCCAGCCGTGGTTGGAATGGCATTGGTCGCCGTTGAGGCAGTACTTGTATGTGTAACCGACCCGGCACATCTTGGCTCTATGCTCGGGGTCTGGTTGGTGGTTCGGTAGAGGTGGTTTGGGCAATGGTCTGGCTAGTGGTTTCGGCGGTTGAGCGTTAGGGTGACGATTTCAGACGTCTTTCTGGCTTTGAAGTCTTGGTTTTGCTTCCTTGCATTCTTGTCTTCTGGTTTGGGGTGAGGAAGCAAAATCCGGGTCGTTCTGGCGAGGATTGAGTGGTTTAAATAGTTTTGGAACGTCAATTTTTCCTTCTGTATCGTGAGATCGTCCGGTCTGTGGTTGTGGTGAAGAAGCATCTCATGGGATGGGTGAATGGTCCTCGCTGCGTTGGACTAATGCAGGGGGATAGGATGAAGTTCATCCTGCGTCAACCAGGTAGGTAAGGTTCATATCTATATGGGATTATGGCGTTCATACCTACAACTTCATCCCGGTGCTTCTACAGCGCTTCAATGGCTTCTCAACCGCGTCACAGCGTGGGGATGAGCCAGCTCCCCTACAGACTGCGGAGGCAGGTTCAATGATGTTCGGACTCTGACGGATGGAAGCTGAGGTGCACGTTTGGTCATAGATCACCGCCAGCTTACTAGGCCAACGCTGATTATTGTTTACTTTCACCTGGTTTAGAATATGATTCACCATGATGTGACGGACCGTTACAAGCACAGGAGTATATCGCTGGGAACAAAGAGTAGCAACGGTAGTAGTAGCCAAAAGGTACTGGTCGATTGTATCAGTTGGTTGCTTGCTGAAGAGCCAGTATTTAAAGAGGCCTGGGAAGGCCGTCTTCCGTCTTTATA
>RAOB01000642.1:0-18392 GCA_009804825.1 Neurospora sp. FGSC 26638 | reverse complement strand
TTGGAGACGGTTTTTCGCTAACCGTCGCGACTGATATGTGTCAGCGACTACCCATTGGAAAGCATAGCTTTCAGGTGGTGTTATATAGCCCACGGCGACCGATAAGATATCGGGAAGACAGCCRTGGTACCGTGAATCCTCTTAAGTCCGAGCTGGGGCGGATTTTAGAGGGGAGGTAGTGTCACAGGTTGTGACATGTGCTATATAAGCGTGCATYAGATGTTCTGTCTAGCGAACAGAACATTCTTCCATCTTTTGGGTGGTTTAGCGATGTGGCATTGCACGCTCCTTCGCTGTGACAGNTGGGGCGGATTTTAGAGGGGAGGTAGTGTCACAGGTTGTGACATGTGCTATATAAGCGTGCATCAGATGTTCTGTCTAGCGAACAGAACATTCTTCCATCTTTTGGGTGGTTTAGCGATGTGGCATTGCACGCTCCTTCGCTGTGACAGTCTTGCATGGTATTGACGAAGGGCGGAGTGGTATCGTGAAGGGGCAGTGTTCCTGCAAGGAGTATCTTGGACTGTCGTGCTAGTCTCTGAACATTTCCCGTGAAGATTGACATATGTACCCAGAGTTGACGAATGACAGGGTCTCGGTGACGGATTGGGATGGATAGCCACCACGAGTCTGGGGCATCTAGAAGAAAACGGGCAAACTTCCATGCATATCCAGGGCCGGTGGTTGATTCGTCAAATATTGGATGGTGTTTTGTTGGCCGATCATCTCTGTACAGCCTGTTGGCGGTGAGAAGATCGAGGCATATAGAGAGGCTGTTTATTTGGTCGAGTGTCTATGTTTCGTAGGTACGTATCGAGGATCAAAAAGGCCAAGAGATCAGGCAAGACGGATGATGTTAGTGCCGACCGCCGGCTAGCGGATTGGGTATGCAAGCAGGTGGTATTGTTGACGTAAAAGCTAGCGGGTCTGTGGCTATGCTGGGTCAGATGGGTTGTTCTTGTTGGTGATGCGTCAAATGTTCAATTGGCCGGGGCCTAGTTCTTGGCTTCGGTTGGCCGTACTGAGATATTTTCATGGTGTCATGAGTGAATAACTAACTGGCTTGATACATTCATTAGCAGGAGGGCACAGCGAGTGATAGAGCAGGCAGTTTGAAGGGCAATCAAGTGCAGGACAGTGGCTGAGGACGACTCGGGCATTCCATTGGCAACTCCTCAAGAAACGTGGCTCGTTGTAGTGTATGATAGCGGGAATAACGCGTTCTTGCGCGGGAGAGGTCATCGCGAAAAGAGGTGCGGTGCGTCATAGGGCCTCGATGCCCAATAACGTTGTTAAAAGGGTAGGAGTGTCGTCTAGCATGTAAGGCTGTCAGGTCGGTTGGTCGGATATCGGCAACTGGGTTTAAGAGTTTTGCGGTGCTTTCGCTTTAGACTGGCCACTCACACCCCGTGATGACTCTGAGGGTGTTGACGAGGCAGTGCATGGAAGTTGCTTGCCTATGAGGGAATTTGGGGGCTTGAAGATATATGGCGATTATTCGGTCGGTGTTGGAAACTGGATTTCGATAGAGCCAACGTGTCCATGTGTTGGAGTGATGAGAACAAGAATGGAAGTGAAGTTGAAGGGGAATTGGAGAAGTGACCAAATGTACATGCGGGGAAATGGCTCCACAGTGCAACACTAACAGCATCCACTGATCCCCAAATCGACCGCTAAAAATGCACCTTGCAGGACAACCCCAGCGCCATGCCCTTCCCCACAACAACCCTGGTCACTAACATCCCGTTTAGGAAATGTTATCGCTTACACGACAGGAACCACGCCTGCCTGTACGGACCCGACATTGTATCCGGGCCAGATACCACGAGGCAGTCATACATGCCATCACACTCTGTCCTCTTGTCTTGGCCACATCGCTGGATTCGAGGATGCTATAAAAGGCCACCATCCCCCTCCCTCGAATCGTCTTTCTGAATTTCCACATTCCATCTACCACTTAACTTGTATGGTTAAGTAACACCCATTCATCCAACCACGACCACAATAACATCAACAACCATGAGCTCCATCTCGACTGACCCGACCCCCCTCAAGGGCAAGGGCCACGCCATCATCGATTACGACCACGAGCACGAGCCCACCGCCAACGGCGCCGGCGGCTTCCGCCCTCACGCTCCCATGACGGTGCAGCCTCCCAAGGCCGAAGACCTCCAGAAATCCTACGCCAGCATCGTCACCCACGACGCCGACCCCAAGAACTGGTACGGGTACCTGATCAGCTGCCTCGGCACCATCATCGGCACCGCTGGCGCCATCCCGTGCTGCATCGTCTGTCCCAACCCCTACAAGACGGTCCAGCAAGGCAACGTCGGCCTGGTGACCAAGTTCGGCAAGTTCTACAAGGCCGTTGACCCGGGTCTCGTCCGAGTCAACCCGCTCGCCGAGAAGCTCATCCAAGTAGACGTCAAGATCCAGATCGTCGAGGTGCCACAGCAGGTGTGCATGACCAAGGATAACGTGACGGTTCACCTCACGTCGGTTATCTATTACCACATCGTCAGCCCCCACAAGGCCGCCTTCGGTAWCAGCAACGTCAAGCAGGCCCTGATCGAGCGCACCCAGACCACCTTGCGCCACGTCATCGGTGCCCGTGTGCTGCAGGACGTGATCGAGCGTCGTGAGGAAATTGCCCAGTCTATCGGGGAGATCATCGAGGATGTCGCGGCCGCCTGGGGCGTGGCGGTCGAGAGCATGCTTATCAAGGACATCATCTTCTCCCACGAGCTGCAAGACTCCCTCTCCATGGCTGCCCAGAGCAAGCGTATCGGCGAGAGCAAGATCATTGCCGCCAAGGCCGAGGTCGAGGCCGCCAAGCTGATGAGGCAGGCCGCCGATATTTTGAGTTCTGCTCCGGCTATGCAGATCCGCTACCTCGAGGCTATGCAGGCTATGGCCAAGTCGGCGAACAGCAAGGTCATCTTCTTGCCGGCTACAAACCAGACGATGCCTAGTCAGGCGCAGTTCAATGCCTCACTGGATGCTCCGGGGTCTTTCAACCAGGGCGAGGGCAGCGGTGCGAAGAACGACAAGACCTCATTCCACGACTTTGGAGGTTCCGATGGGGGATTCCAGCACGCGCTGAATGCACACATCGTTGAGAACATCTAATCTCCTAGGGGTAGGGGTTATGAAAGTACACGACACGATTCCCCACGACGAAATGATGAAACACACTCAAACACTCCAGCCCACCGCTGCTCAGCTAGAGCTTAATCAGGGGCTTGACATCACTCTGCTTATTGCTCGCGTCTCCTTCCAACCGTTGTCCCGTATCTCTTCACGTTACGGTCCATAATCTTCTTTTGCAGGATACCCATGTGATGTTTTTGTTTTCGTTTCTCAAGATTTAAGTTGGAAGGCACGGTACGGGAAAGCGATAATGGGAAATGATTTCTTCATTGTTGGACCATGGGATCGCTCGTTGCCAGTACATGCTTTTGTTTGATGAATATACCCACGTTTCATTACCTTACTCTACATCATACACTCGCTAGTATTGGTAATGATAATTCAATTCTACAGTCGCTACAGGGACCCGTCCTATCGTGCACACGTGTTTGTCTACAGTATTTGATCACAGAAGAAGACAATTTGACTGTACAAATATTCATGACCATGGTGGCAACACCTATCTTCGTAGTACGGCAAATGCACTCCTCCATGGACCCTCCTCTAATACAGACTTGACTCCTTTGCGCAGTCCCAGCCCCCCCCCCTCTCTTTATCTCCAGTTACATAGATTTGCTATCATCAAGTTTGTACAGTCCAATGCTGGTTTGTTTAGTACGCCCAGTGAGACACATGTAACCCGTTGGGAAACGCGGCAAGGTCAGTCAGTGTAAAACGCCCAAGTTCAAACCCAAGATGCATTTCTACACTAATGTCAAGCCACCGTCATTAAAGCAAACACATAGACTAGATCTAAAGACGCCTAGACAAGTTGACCAGAGGTCGATTAACAAACTTTCTACGTACCATTTCCCGCTCCAGCCCCGGCTCCCGCCGTCGCCATCGCCATCGCCATCTTCACCACGTCCATTGTTTTCGCCGCCGCCCCCGCTGAAAACGCCACCGCGTCCATCTCCTTGAACTTCCACTTCTTGTTACCCTCCTCACGAGAGGATACTGCTCTTTCGGAGTCAGCTTAGGCTCCGGTTCCGTCTAGGTCCCTTCGCCGTCCACCTTCTCTTCGGAGAAGAGACGCGCCAAAAGTCGACGCTTGTTGTCGGATATTGGCGAAATCGGCAGCGATCGATTGAAAGAGCTTGACTACCTCTATCGTTGTCGCGATGGCCCGAATCGCGACTTCGATTGTCAATGTGAAGAAGAAAAGAGAAGATTGAATACCAGTTTTGTTTTGGTTGAGTCGGGGTCGTTATAGACTGTTGGCCGGTTTTGGTTCATTCCAGGGACCGAACAGCTTCTTTTGCTTCTTTTCATTTCCTCTACGACGAGAGAGTGGCTGCATATGGCCGTTGGAGAAGGAATCATTTGTTATTTCACAATACGTCGCATGTGCATGTTCAGGTACTCAATAATGAGGGGCTCTAAGTTACCCATTAGCGGAGCGRGTGGCTAGCCACTCGTCTTCCAGCGGCGGTAGGTCGACCTATTCGAAGTCATCGGAGGTCGCCTGAGTCTCTTGGTCTATTGGGCACCATTTGTGAAGATGGATGAGGGTGTTGCGTATTCCGTCGCGCCGTACGTCTCTTCGGTTCGAACGTGTGCATATAGTTTTCGAAGATACCTAAACTATTTCCAGTCGGTTGAGTAGGTAGGTAGCTAGATGTGGGCGAGCAAGTCACCCATAACCAGTCGATCTCGCCATCTGATGGGTAGAAGTCCGAGAGTACCGATATGGTTTCGAAATTAGGACCTTCCGAATCAGGAGTGCTCTAGGTTCCGTTATCCTAAGAATCCCAATCCGATGGCGCCATGTCCAGCACGTAAGTGTGTATCGAACATGCCTGTGACCGCACCATGTTGCGTTGTCGATTTAACGTCGCCTGCTGGAAATCGGAAAGCTCTCCGTTCCAGGATTTCCAAAATCTTATCGGCTTTTACACCGAAAGCGTGCTATTCCGGCGGCGTACCACACCACGGCAGCGGGAATCCATATGAAAAATCTAAGTTCCGACCGAGGGTTTCTTGCGCTCGACAATCCATGCTGGGCCGGGTTCGCGTGTAGTGTGATTGGAATTTCGAACCAGCATTTGGGCCTCTTGGAAGTCACCAGAGCGGCACTGATAGAAGACAGTGGACCAGCCGAACGCCAAAGAGCCATTTGTTGCAATATATGTAGATATTTATACCGCTATAAATATTACTTATTTTCATAATCAGATGCCACCTGAGTTTTGCCAGCAGATGGTGCAAACCTTTTTGAAGCTTGTCGTGTACAACACTGGGACATCGTACGCCATGATCAGCGACCTTCTAAACCAGTTGTAGTGGTAGTCACAACTGTTGTCGCGGGTGTAGTTGTCGTCGTGGTTGTCACTGTCCGAGTTACGCGAGGGTCACGGCAGGAGCAGCAGCGAGGTGAGGTCTGCACGGAAGTGGTCAAGGAGGACATGGTGAATGAATTTGGAGGTCCTTCTACCCTCTCCGGCCTTTTCGGGCCCAAAGCAAAGAGAGGGACGATACGCATGTTCTCGGCCGGTGGAGCAATTCTTCGTTGAGAAGACGGCAGCTCAATATGATCGGGCGTCTCGTAAGTGAGACCGGCAATCCCCGTCCCTACCCCCCCTACTTTGCCTGTGTGATCGCATTCGCAGCCTCTACGCAAAACGCAAAGGCTGCCCACGCCCTGTGCAACTGTTAGTAATAGGTTTCCTAACCTGGGGATAACGTTGACCTACTCTGGGACCACCCAGGGCCTCCACTAGGGCTCTGGGGGCGCGGCAGCGGGTTGGTCAGTAGGCGCGGTAGCGGGTGCGGCCGGGGGTTGGCTAGGTCTCGGAGAGAAACTAAAAATGAGGTTCACGGCCCAAAATCGAGCCAAGAGAACGCCAGTCTATCGCAGAGAGATCCGAAGCGTTACCGCTAACGTCGAGGGATAGCCAATCTATCTCCGAAGAGAAATCCGAAGCGTTATAGTTGACTGAACTACAAGGCAAGGAACTAGAGAGATGAATGGGCTCACGGTCCAGAATTGCTTCGAGAAGGGGGTGCCAGTCGATCTCGTAAAGGTTCGAAGCGTCACAGTTGAAGACTGAAGTGGAATTCGAACGTACCTGACGGATCCACAAGGCGAGGATGGACGAGTAGGCGGCGGGCGGAGCCATTCGTTCTCCAGCGGCGGCAGCTCGATGCATCATCGGACGATGATTTGGGTTTTCAGGATCGTTAGCTCCGTCGTGAGTTTTCCAGACGCGTTCTGTCTTCTTGCTATTCTGAGGTGACGGTTGGGGAATTGCCGATGTCTTCCGGATGGGGGCTAATGGGGTCCTGCTTCAACACCTTGTCCAAGTCCAGCGCGACCTGCGCAACCTGCCCGATCTGCTCCACCTGCATTTTCATCTCGTATAGCGTTGTTAAAAATGCCCCATAAGGCGGATGTCGTTCCGACCACGGCCTCTCCGTAACGTTCGTATTCCTCCATAGCATGGTTGAGCAGGCTCGGCTTTTGGCAAAAAAGCTGATGTAGCAGAGGGATGCAGCGTAGGCTAAATACACCTTGGGAGTTTTTTTGGGTTGAAATATTTGCAAGGGTCGCCGAAAGAGCCGCGGTCTGTGATGAAGAGGTCGAGGACATGATTGATGGATTTCAATTGATCAGATCTATGAGACTCGTCAGTCAAAGTCGCGACTGGATAGCAGAAACGACTTGGGCAGCGAAAAAAAGCTGACCTACCTAATCCACTCCTCGAGGCATTTGTTTGCGGTATCAAGCAGCTCATTCTCATCTTGTGTGACTGGCCTTACGGATGATGTCGAATTTTTGAGACTCGTGGTGATTTGGGTGGAATGGTCCAGCAGTATTGCCGTACTGGGATCTGGGGAGCCGGTACGGAAGATGGTATGGCACACGGATGCCATTTCTATAGCAAAGCCAATAGTTTGCATGACATTGCACGCGAGCCCGAAGGCTTGAGGCCGGACATGTTATCGGTGGCGGCGGGTCCGAACAAATGGTCGTAGACCTCGTCAACGGTGGCTGAAAGCCATATTAGTGAAGAGAGGTAGTATACCACGACAATAACAAACGGCATCCGTGCCTTGAATGTCATGGTGCTGATGAGGTGTAACAGTGCTTCCAACCAAGTCGTCGCATCTGCGGCGACGGCGGCGACAGGTTCCGAGGCCATCATGTATTGTTCTTTAAGAAACACTTTTCAAACAAGGCAACATCGCCTAACCTGGGACCGGAAAAACAAAAGAAACGAAAGAAACAAAAGACGCGAACGCTCATCCCGGTCAGTTAATCACATCATGCAAATTCATTTTCCGTTTCCCTTGGTCCTGGTGCCGTCGCGTCCGCGTAGGACGGCGGCGGTCCGGTCGTGACTTTTGGAGCCGGATCCGCGTAAGATGGTCGTCCATCTGTAACGTTGGGGGCCGGAGGGGCTTGCGTATCTGTAGAATTGATGCCCTTTGAATATCGGCCAGACGATGATGAACAAGACAACCAAGCAAAAAAAAAAAAAATGCACCAAATGTCGTTGCAGCCGTTGGGGCGAATGCGGATCATGTGGACAGATTGTCGTCCAAATCTTGATAGATTGTCCTTGAGCGAAGTCGAAGAGACTCAGCAATAGCGAGGTCGATGCTACTGCAATCCCTACCTACCCAAGCTCCTGTTGGTATTCTGATGCGGTGTGAGCGGCAGGGATCGGATACATCGGACACGGTTTCGTTCCGACAATCACAAGTCGACGCCATCGTAGATTGGAAGCGGCAGAAGATCGATGTCGTTGCGGGCACTGCGAGTGACGGGCAATGCTCGCGGCACTGCCAACCAGAACGAGTTGTTGGCGCAGTCCTGGATGGACGGACTAGACGGGTGACAGCGCGGAAGTACTTTAGAAGTGCTGTGCGCATCGGTTCGGAGATGATGACAGGTTTTGCCGGAATCTGGATACCCTGGGAAAGCTGGGCTGGGAGATGCTTGAGGAGTAGTGATTGTGACGATTGAACTAGGAGAGTTACCGCTAGGGATAGTAACGAAGATTATGCTATGGCCAATTTCGGTGCTCGTGTAAGTTGTGTCGATGTCGTAATCGAGACTGTGGAAGAGATAAATCAGCAACACAGAAAACAGACAATGGGATTATATGGAGAAGAGAGGAGGAGGACTCACTTGCGAGGGACAACAGCACCGGATGTTGGCATGGTGGCTGCTGGCTTGGGTTATGAAAGGTTGGCTGGGACTGGAAGTCATCAAGTGTTAGCAGCCATATATATGATAAGTACCTTAGTTAGGTGCTCGTGATTGAATGCCTTACTTGATGATGACTCGAGCCCCGAGCCTTTCGAGCTTCTTCTGGGCGACGCCAGTGGACCTCCAAAGCGACCCTCGCCTGACGTTGCCTCTCCTCCTCAGCAAGACGATGAAAAGCGAGCTCTCGCACGCGCTCATCGTTTGCCCTGCGCCATTACTAACGTCTCTCTCTCCCCGAAAGCGTAGAGACATCTGAGTCGCAATCGGATCCGCGTCTTTCGCTGTTTTTGGATACTTCAGATGTCTGTAGTAAGACCCTGCTAATCCAGTCATAGCAACTTGGCTGCTGCTCTCTCAGTTTTCCCCATAAGTTCTCTTCACCCCTTACGGCAAAGCCAATAGATAGGGGGGGAAGCTCTTCACTTTCTCCGAGAGCGTATGTGTTTGAAACTTGACTTGTATCCGAAGAAGTCTGAGAAAAGAAAAGTTGGATGTTGATGCAGAGTGAAGAATGTATCCAAAGAAGAAATGATGTGTTTGATGATGAGAGAAGAAAAAGTCAAGTGCGCTATTTTTGCTCCTTCTTGACGGCTGGAATTGGGCTGTCGAAGAAAGAGTGATCTGATGACCAGTCTTCTTCGTCCGTTGGATGGAACGATGAACAGACGGAAAGGTTGTCGAGATTGGGACCTTCGGAACGATGTTGAGGATACGCGAGACGATGGGAGGCATTGGCAAGGCTCTAAGCCGTTGTCTCTCCTCCAAGGCAATACGATGGGCTGCTGGCGTACTGAGGAAGTGGAAAGTTGGTGTGGCGCGAAAAAGGCCTGCGTTCTGTTCAACAAAAAAATTCGCTGTTGGAATTGTTCCTGACGTGAGTTGTAGGACGAAAGAAGAGAAGAAGCATTACTGAGTTGGTGCCGATGAGCCGAGGCGGGAAGAGGGAGGCTCATGTCATGCCATAATGCTGTATACGGGCATTCCGGGCACTCAAAGTCTGAGATGTAATTTCCTTGTTTGGTAGGAAGAACCAATGGTACGAAGAGTTTGGCCGGCATATAAGGAGATCGTGTGCAAGAACAGCTGGCGATCCGCATCGGTAATCTCGACAGTGGTGTATACCAGAGGGCACGAGCCTGGGGTAGGAGGGCGTGCATAGGCTGGTGTCGGGCGAGATGGTGCTTGGAGATGRGCCTCCTCTGGTCGTGCAAGCTCAGTTGCATGTCGGTGGGTGATGTCGTCTTCGTTGCTGCTGGAGTTGTCAATGTCGTACGGTCCACTGGTTGATGTGGCGTCCTATGATGTTGATTTCTGTTTGTCGAGGGTGAGCAACGCGAGCAGCTTTGGAGATTTTTGGCGATGGAGTGCTTTTAGCCGGAGAGGAAAGAAACTGTGTAAAGTTCATGATTGCCATCAATGAATCCGGCGTTCGATTCGCGGTTGGCTGACGCGCCAGTTTGGAAGGGGAAATGCTCAGAGCAAGTCAAAGATTGGGAAAAGTGCTCGAATCTGGAGAAGAAAGAATCCGGTCAAAGGGGTGGGGGAGCCCAGATTATATACCTGGCCATCTGCCCCCTCATGGCTTCCAGTCAGGCATGCAGATCTGCTTTCTGGCTTCCTGACTTGCTTCCTGACGTGCGTCTATGCAGGATCTCCTTCCMAGCCACGATGCCGTGGCTTCCTTGATGTGACGATGCCGTGGCTTCCTTGATGTGACGATGCCTTCCTCCTGGGCTAGTGGGTGCCTTCTATCCAGTCATACAGGCACCAGAACCCGTAAGGACCGGCGTAGAGAAGAGAGTAACTGGAACTGATAACAGAAAGCGGAATGGACGGATGGCGGAAGGGGAATCCCTGGATTGACGGATGGAAATAGGCCGGGAAATGCCTCGAGAAGGACTCTTGTCCAAATGACATTGAGTCATCACTGCCAAACCACAAAACAGTGAAGAGGAGGGAAACGTCCAACAACGCAGCCCACCATTCTTGTACTTTATTGGTTTGATACTTCCCACCAATCCTTTCCACGCCTCCAAAAGGCCTCAGTGACACTTGACTACACTTAAATAATGGGCAAGAACATGTAGTAGTAATGAGTGTCGACCCAGACATATCGACACTGATTTGAACCGTTCGTCGCCGAACCCAACACATAAATCCCGCTTCAAGACGCCTAGGAAATTCGACTACACGTCTTGAGCGAGCAAACTTTTGCGGTAGTGTATTATACAAGGATGACTTGACAAACTCTCCTCCCTCGTGGCTCAACAAGCACGCCGTTGAGGAGAGAATCACTTACATCCCCGAGGACCAGGACTGGAGGACACCGGCAACAGCTGCCTCAAGCTCCTCTCGCAGCTCAGGGGCATCCAGCTTGGCAAGACACCTTCGGCTGGCGCTTTGTGGTTACCGAAGAGAATGGCAAGAAGACACCTGTAGAGAAGAAGGTTGCTGATGGTAAGTAGGCGTAGACTGTCGACCAGCTGGAACTGGGTTCCGCGCTGAGTGGGCAGTTGTAACATGTAACAGAAGTAGATAGACACCATCATCCGACCCATTTTGAGAACCAGTAACTAAGTCTAGTAACCAGAAGCCAGAAGGAATCCAGCAGAAATCCAGGTGGGATCTAATCCACTCCATGACAGCCTGCCTCAGATGACACCAAGACCTGGTGTTGTCCGGGAAGTCGGGAACATAACGCACCGCGAGGACTGGGAAGGCATATTTCCCCCATGAGAGACGTCGCTATTCTTAGTATAGTCGATGAGTGCGGAGGTGAGAGCGTTCTGCTTGCTGGATTCTGTTGCAGTTACCATGTGAGTCCGTTGTTACCTTCCCATCGCGGTCTTTACCGCCGAGGAAGATGCCCCTGACCATCGATGTAATTGTTTTGAAGGTGCAATGCTTCTCTAGCCAAACCTTTTTCTGGAAAGGCAGGCTTTCCAGGAGATGGGAAAGCCGCGGTAGAGCAAGACCTGGATCTTGATTAGCTTTTGGTTGCAGGCGTCGTCGGGGACTGTGATGGCACTCACCGGGTCCGTTCTTGGACTTTGACAGCGGACTGATTGAGTGTCCGCGGTTGCACCTTCAACTGCCCACCGTTCCTACTAGTCTCTTCTACTTCCGGGATCTCCCTATCCATAGGTAGAGACACTGATCAAGATGGTATCTTGTACGGGCTCTGTGGGGTGTATATATCAAGGTAGTAGGCTTAGATATCGGAGCCGTGATCTTCACTAGATCCCTCGGAGGGTGGAGAACCAGAGTGAATGGTTTGGATCTTGTGTCCCAAGTGAATGGTACTATGGGTGCCGGCTCCAGCTCCTGGAGGCTCCTGCCTTAGGCAAACAGTTTCTATACTGGGAAGCCAAGACCAAGTCTGATAGCTACCTACCCGGTACTTAAGGTCTGTGTTTGGAAGGTACAGTCACCAAGGGTTTGTTGGCTCAGTTGCCAGATGGGGCGCCACATCTGTTTGACTGTGATCACCGCCCGCTAAGGTACTTTCTAGGAAGTGGTTCGTTCGAATCTGCCCGGGGTGGGTTCGAGAACATTTTTGGCACCTTTTACCTTTTCAACATTTTTGACTACTATATTAGCATAAACAGTGGCGTGGTCGACCAGTCCAAAATGCGACCTGGAAATACTAGCTCGGGAATGAACTTCGAAGCTAACCATGGGCGAGTCGGAAATGTTTTGGTTCCAAGGTCAAATTTCCGGAGAGAGAGTTCCAATGTTCAAGAAGCTGATGTTGGAAGTTTTGGGAGTGAACGATCTCCAGGTGTTCTCAAACACCACTTGAGAAATCTTGGTGCATGAGAACTTCAAGCGCATAAGTCTCACTGTTTGGGTGTGCGTGATCTCGATATCACAATTCCAATCAATGAAGGCAGCTTGTTGCGAGAACCAAGAAAATGACATTTCATCAAAAGGGTATATACGCCTCATACGCCTCTACGTTTTCAGAACATTAAGCACCCGTCCAACCCCCAATTAAGTATCCAACTCAATCATCAAACCCACCAAACTCATCATCACTATTATCCACGTTCTTCACCGGCGCCTTCGGCTTGGGCGGGTTCGCCGCAAGCGCAGCCGCCCTCTCCTCCGCCGCCTTGGCCTCGTTCCGTTTCCTCACCTCCTCAATCATCTGCTCCAGCTTCAGATGCTCCTCCTTCTCCTTCTCCGTCATCTCGCTGAACTTCTTAGCCTCCCTCTTTCTCCTCTTCTTCTCGCGCCTCTGCAGTTTCGTTTCCTCCTGCTCTGTCTTGCCGCTCCACGCCTCGTTCTTCTTGCGCTTGTCGCCCGTGTTCTCTTCCTGGGCGCGCTTCGCCTTCTCCTCCTTCCACTTGGCCAGCTCTTCCTGTCTCTTCTTCTCGCGCACCTTCTCTTTAAAGGGAATCTCTTCCGTGTTGATTCCCAGACCCAAAGAGCGGTCGATCTTAGCTTCGCGGACTTCGGGCATCTTGGGCAGCTCGAGAAGACCRTAGCCCTTGGCTAGATCGAGCCAGTCGAGGTCGGCGATGCGGAAGATGGAAGAGGCTTGGTGCTCGATGTAGGAGCGCGTCCAGGAGACGAAAGCAAGCTGGGCCATTTGGAAGATTTCGCGGTCGGCGAGGGCTTGCGAACGGAAGGCGGCGGAGATGCGCTCGACTTCGTCCGAGGTGACAGAGATGGCGGGCTTCTCCAGGGGCGCGATGGGGGTTTGGCGGACTTCGAGGAGTTGGACGTAGCCTTCCTCGCGACCGGGCTGGAGCAGAACGACTGCAAGGCCACGACGGCCGGCACGGCCGGCACGACCGCAGCGATGGATGAAGACCTTGGTGTCGGTGGGCGGGTCGTGCTGGATGACGAGGTCGACTTGGGGGATATCGAGACCGCGGGCGGCAAGATCGGTGGTGAGGAGGACCATGGGCGAGGTGGTGTTGACGAAGCGCTCGTAGTTCTTTTCGCGGACTTTGGGTTCGAGCTTACCGTGCAGGGAGGTGACGGAGAAACCGGCGGGTAGGACGGCGCCGAGGATGCGGCTGAAGTACTTGACGGCCATGCAGGAAGAGAAGAAGATGATGGATCGTTGCGGCCTGGGTTCGAGCTTTTCGAGGAGCTGGACAATCGCTGGCATCTTCTGGCTGGCTGGGGTTACGAGGTAGCTCATCTGTAGAGACATTGGTGTTTTCCTCTCCTGAATTATTCCTCCGTCCTTGAGACTCTTCACTCTGACGGTGATCTTGTGTGGGTATAGTAGACCGACGGTAATTAGCCTTTCGACGGCGTCACTGAGCGAGGCACTGAAAAGACCGGTACGGCGCTGCTTCGGGAGATAGCCGAGGATGCGGTTGAGCTCGTTCGCAAAGCCCATATCGAGAAGGCGATCGGCCTCGTCCATGATGAGAACCTCGAAGGTAGACGCGGGAGCCTTGACGTATGCGCTCGACAAGAGTTCGGCAAGGCGACCGGGAGTGCCAATTAGGAGATTCGGGGAAAGGCGAAGGAAAGTGCCGAGATCTTCGGCGGCCTTGGTGGTGCCTCCGACAAGTAGTTGGGAGACAACGACAGGCTGGGTTGCTGTTGGGCGCTTCTCGTCGCTTTTGGCGTGGGACATGGCTTCGGCGGAGGGTTCGTGAAACTTGATGATGGTAGTGGCGACATTGTAAATCTGGGTCGCAAGTTCGCGGGTGGGCGAGATGATGATGCCTTGGACATGGTGTCGCTTGGCTGGCTCTTCGCCGCGCAGGAGTTTCTGGTGTAGGGTTGGTCAGCATACGGCCATTTTGATCTGGTGGACTGGCACAGATCTGGCTTACCTCAATTACAGGAATCAAGAAGGCCAGTGTCTTTCCACTGCCTGTTACGGCCTCGACGACAACATCCTTGTTTCCACGGAAGAGCTCAAGGCAAGACTTTTGAACGGGAGTAGGCTGGGTGAAGCCCATTGACGAGAGGTAGTCGAGAATCCATTGGGCGAGAGGAGGCGTGAGGGCGTCCCAAGACCTGGGAGGTTTCCGGACCTTGGTTTGTGGTTGGGTAGGCGTCATCTTGATTATGTACTTGGTGGAGTATCAGGGCGTTGTAATCGGTCCCTGAAGCTCTGCGTATTGCCTGTGTTGATGGCAATGCGATGCTGTTGAAACAAAAATTGGCGACCATCCAAACAATCCTTATCTTATCGGTCTATCGATAAGGCTAGCGTGAGCCTCGAAAGTTGCATAAATGCAAGGATCAGTAGTCCCACGGCAACTCAAAAGCGGGGACCGGTCTTGACGTGATTTCTTTTCGAGTTTGATCGGTCCAAAGCCCAGCATCTTTCATTGGAATGTGGAACATTGTTGAACAACTCACGATCTACATATGTTGGTGTACCTCTGTCGAGAGATAGCTTTTGGATCTTCATGATCTTCTGTTGTTCATGCAATAATGAGAGGTTAGAATGTGGGTCTCATCGAAGAGCCCAACCTGTTTAGGCTTGGTCCAATTTGCTTTGTGTTAATGCGACACACGTGAACATTCAACCTTGGTGCTCCCCAGATTCGAAGTCTCAGGAAGTCGGCGGTTGACCCAAGTACGAGGTCTCGTTTCAATAAAGACATGGCCATAGGTATATATCGAGTGAAGCCAAGAACCGAAGATGACGGCATTCACGTCCAACCGTCTTCCCTTCAGTCTCAACTCTTGTCACATGGATGTGCTGTTGCTGCTGTTGAGGCCACCCATGTCATCACGCCTTAGTTGGGGTAACGGACCAGTGAGCTGGGGAGCCCGGTGCAACCACCTGAAGAGCAACGCATGCCCGGCCATCCGCAACAGCCGAAATTTCTTTTCTTCACAAACACCGAACCACCGTCATTCGTCTACCGGCATCGTCAGCCACGGCATCATTGGATCCGACACCAAGTCACAGCCAGGGCAGCGTGCCACCTCAGCCACAAGTACATTTTTTTTCTATTTTGCATCTTTTTTGTCCTGTTGAGATACCCTTCTTTTTCCTGGGCCTCAACCCTCCATATCCTATCCATTCGGCAGCAGAGTCAAGGAAAATCAACACTTACCAATCAGAAGCATCATTAATCTGCTGAGACATTGGCTAACCCGGACGATCGGTTACAAGTCACCTATCCCCGGCCCCCGGTCCCACGTCCCGCTTCAGCTCAGCTTGGAGGTTGGGGCCATCGCATTCTTCCACTTGTCATCTTTTTAAATCCCGGACTTTTTGAACCTTTTTTCCCCGGCAAGCCATGCGGYGGAGTCGTTACACTCCRCCGCATCGTCTACATCTTTCAAGCTGGATTCCTTCGCCCAACACGTAGCGTCCTTCTTTTCCCGAAACCAACACCAACACCCCCAACACCAACAACCCGCTACCCCTCCCTGTACTGGTTGGCCTTCGGCATACGACTGCTTGACCGGCGCGCGCGAGTCTAGAAAAGATAAGCACATTCACTCTTCCTTCTGGCCCCTGCGCTTCTACGACCTGCAACATATCCTCTCGGGCGCCATCTCGTTGCCCACCCTGCCACCCTTCCCCTACAACATGCCTACGCGTAGCAGTATTCCGGCGACGCCGCGCATCATCTCGCCCAGCCCGACGCCTTCGGAGCGCGATGCGCAAGACTCATACACGGGGCCCATGACGAGGGCCGCGAGGAGACGGCTTGCGACACCGTTACCTGTTAGTGAGGAGGGCAACGAGGAGGATGACGTGCCCGGTCGACGGAGAGCGCGTACAAGGAGCAGAAGCCCGGTAGAGACGCGCCCAACGGCCGGCAGGCGGACGTCCAAGAAGAGGACCACCAAGACTGCCGATGCGAACACGACTTCCACAGACTCGACAACAGCCGCGCCCAATGGAGACATGGCCATGTCCGAGAAGCAAGAGAAGGAGGTATCGAACGGCCATCTGCTGCCACCACAACCGGCAGGCTATACAGGCTGGGGCTGGAAAGACATTAGTCGCAGTCCGAGCCCGCTTGGCCTGATCCCAATCCACAGGCACTGGAGGGCCTTTATACACAAGCACGAAGTTCCGAGGAAAGCGCTCCACGTGTCCATCGGCTTCTTCGTCGTATGGCTCTACCTCTCGGGAACGCAGACACTGTCGGTGTGCCCTTACCTCATGGGTGCCCTAATACCCATCGCGGCGGTGGACGTTCTCCGGCACCACAACGCGTCCTTCAACCGGTTCTACGTCAAGGTATTGGGGGCGCTGATGCGTGAGAGCGAGTTTACGAGTTACAATGGCGTCATTTTCTACCTCCTCGGGGCCTGGATCGTCCTGGGCTTCTTCCCCAAGGACGTCGGTGTCGTGGGCACCCTGCTGCTCAGCTGGTGTGACACTGCGGCAAGCACCTTTGGACGGCTGTACGGCCGTTACACACCCCGTATTCGAACCGGCAAGTCGCTTGCCGGGTCCTTGGCTGCATTCCTGGTCGGCGTGGGCACCTCTGCCTTCTTCTGGGGCTGGCTAGTGCCTACCAAGGGTCCCATGCCCGGCGACGAGCTCTTCATGTTCACGGGCACCCTTCGCCTGCCCCAGCTCCTGTCGGAAGCGGTCGGGCTGTCCCCGGCTCAGGCGACGATCTCGGGTGGCCTTGCTCTGGGCGTCATGAGCATCTGGTCTGGCTTCGTCGCTGCGGCGAGCGAGGTAGCTAACGTCTGCGGACTGGATGACAACCTCACGATCCCCGTCCTGAGCGGTCTCGGTATCTGGGGCTTCCTGAAGATTTTTGGCTAAATGATGGATGATTTGGCACGCGCTTGATTGACAATACCTGATACATCTACTTTGGCTTGACTATGGTCAACCATGCATATCACCGGCGTTCTGGGGCGGCAAGGGGTTAAAAGGAGTCCAATTATTCAACGTTTGGATGGGCGGTTGATGTCGGTGGTATAACACTTTTGTAATGGATGGACTCTGCGGCGAGACTGGGCAAAGGCCCAAAGCCAGGTCTAGAGATGTACACACTCATACCCAGCTGCACCTATATATCTCACCACTTTTTGTATATTTCTTATCAACCAAGACTGCCGCTATCCTCCAACGTCTCGTGTCGGAAGCATCCAGCCATCAATATTGTGAAGCTTTCAAGGGCCTTTCCCCGTTCGTTCTGCATCTTTAAATAGGACTCGGAGAACATGTTGCTGATACGATAATGAATTTTGCTGTCTTCAGGACCGGGGTCACCCGGGGTCAGTCGGAATAATGTGGTCCAGGTTGGTGGAACTGATAACCTCAAGGCCGGACGTTAACGGGCCTGCCTCGGGCTGTTCGTCTGCCTGCATCTGTCACGCGGTGTCCGCACCTCGAAATGCAGCTCGGCTTGTCGACATCAGTTGGTACTAGGCGGTGAGTCTCATTTCCTTTTCGCAGCCAGACGGTGGAAAGACGGAAAGAACGGACGGATGTCGTGAGAAGATCCGGGGAAGGAGCGAGGCCGCGAAGCACGACAGCAAGTGCAGGGGAGGGGATGCATTTTGACAAGGGTTGTCTCGCGCCTGCCGGTTTCACCTTTTCTGCTGGTATCATTTTTCGACTCTGGTTTTTCTTGTCCTCCGTCAATGGAACTTGCCTTCTTCTAGCACCTCCGTCACCTCCTCTCATCGTGATCGACAAGTGGGAAGCTTCTGCTTTGTTTCTCTACACGCACTTCACTACCTACCTGACCTTACACCTTCGGCTACTGAGCCTTCGTGATCCTCCGACATCGTTCTTCCCAAGATTACACGACATGATATTGTCCATGAATGGCTCGGATATCATGTCACGCCTGGCAACCTTTCGGTCGATATGATTCGCGAATGTTGATGGACCGAAAAGCCCTAGCCGCATTTCTCTAGCACGAACTGCGAACTGCTGGGGCTTTTCGGTCCATCAACATTCGCGAATCATATCGACCGAAAGGTTGCCAGGCGTGACATGATATCCGAGCCATTCATGGACAATATCATGTCGTGTAATCTTGGGAAGAACGATGTCGGAGGATCACGAAGG
>RAOB01000641.1:0-18466 GCA_009804825.1 Neurospora sp. FGSC 26638 | reverse complement strand
AGTGCGAGAGGGTCGTCGCACTTTGCCTCGCGCGCGCCGAGAAAATGAGGAGAAGGGACGAAATCGCGACTGATTGCCCGATAACGTTTAGGTACAATCTACTTGTAATGCTGGTTTGTTTGTTAGTTTGGTACTCCTAGCATACTGGACGAGATCCATCCCGAATTGTCCCAAATGGCCAGGTACGGGTCGGAAAGGCATCAACAAGATTCAATATGGCATATGCAAGGTGAGATTACGCTTTGGTTATAGAACGAAACGTATTGATTAGATATATAAATGCCTAGGAGAGTTGACCAGAGGTCTCGAACTAACAAACAAACCAGTATTGGACTGTACTTCACTACGGATAACACGGCCCAAAGAACCAACAGCGTCGGAGATTAATATGCCATGGCGCTCCCAAGCCCTAAAAGCCGAGAGGTTGGCGTTTCTGGGCATTTCTGGGCATGTCTGGGCATTCATCAACTTCCATCTTCAAACCTCGGGGTCAATACAACGATATCGTGAGAGTTGGGAGGAATCATTGGCCGTTCATGATTTTGATATCGAAACAGAATTGACATGTGCTGATGCTGCTGTCAAAGTCGTCGATCCGATGCGCCTTTCCCCGGATTTTCCCCTCGATTTCACTTTTCCGGGTAGCGACCGGCAGCTGATCCGCAGGCACCGTCTGTGAGCTATCCACTCTAGGCGGGGCCCCCTAACAACGCGAAGGACAGCGCGCCCAATAACGCCAACATCATTTCAACTTCAAACCAATTATTCATTAAATCTCTGGTGTGAAAAGTTTGATGAATACGATTCTGTAAGTAGTCTCCAAGGGCTGAGGAACAGAAGCACAGCGCACAAACGAAGGTCACTTGAGCACCACTGGGTCGACCATCGCGAAAGCTTCAATGACGTCACCTTCGACCTGCTCCAGAGCCCGGGCCACGATCTTTTATTCCAAGCCTTAGCAATAAACCACACCTCCACACACCACCATCTTCAAGCCCCCTCACGAACTCCCACCCGCCCCCATCGTCGGCACCACCTCCGGAGGCGCAACCCCCACCGTAACACTCGCCGTCCCACTACTATCCTGTCCCTCCACAGCAACAATCATATAATTATGCCTCCCCATCTTCAGCCCCACCTCTTCCCACGCCTTAAAATGATTTCCCGTATTCACCGTCCCTCCCCCCGGTCTCTGCTCATACCTAATACTCCAATACTGGGCAAACGTGGCAGTCCCAATGATACTGGGTTTATTGACTCTCTTCTTGGTCATGATCTGGTACGTCCCGCCGTCAGACGTGACGTTGCCGAGGATTTTTGCCTCAGGGTTGTCGGACGGGTGATGGTCGCCGTGGGCTTCGATGATGTAGTATTCTACGAGCGGGGAGGTGGTCCAGCCGTAGATGGCGAGGTAGGCGTTTCCGCCGGCGGTGGGGGAGAAGGTTGAGGTGTAGGTTACGTTTCTGGCCAGGACAGGGTGCGATGAAATGTCAGCAGCAAGATTGGCGGAGGAGCGGCCTGGTGCCGAAGGAGGGAGATGGATAAGGTAGGTAGGTAAGGTAAGAGGGAAGTGGGGATAAGGGGGAGGGATATTTGATGGGAGAGGACCGAAAAAAGACTGACTGACTGACTTGCTACTACCAGGATTCCAACCCTTGCCAATGACAAAGTTCCCTTTGTCGCCGGACCAGGTCACGTCGAATTTGCCTTCGGCGCCGTTCTTGACGGTTAGCTTGGGCTTGCCGTCGCTCCAGTTGGACCAGAAGTAGTTGGCTGCTGGAGCGGAAGCCACGCCGATGATGGCGACCGAGACGGCAAGCAGGCCGGTGAGGAGAGATATGAAGGGGAACATATTGGCAGTCTTGCTGATTTCTTCACAGTTTGTCGACGAGGAGGAGGTGCTACGGTCCCGGATTCGGGATAACCAAGTGGGCTGGCTACTATGGAAAGGGGTTCTGCTGTCTTTATACCGCCACTGCCCGTCTTCACTCTTCCCGGCATGCACTCGGCTTTTCTGTCCATCCGGCCCGTGATATGAGACCGTTCGGACCAAACAAGTATCACCTCTAAACTGCCGATGGCCAGTGGCCAGTCCAAGACATCCAAGGCTGCTCAGCCTTCCTTTCCCTCTCATAATAGCTCTCTACTATTATTGAGGTCTGTCTGTTCGGGGATGCGGATATCCCAGGCAGCTTGGCGGATTACGAGAAAAGGTGTCCGATGCGCATCGCACACAAACAAACATGGGCCAACAACGGACTGGATGGACAGTTGGGTCTCACCCAGCCCAGTGTCATCCACACCATGCAAGCACTCTAGACTAAACTCTAAATCACAAACGAGTTTAGGCGGAGATTGAACGTTGGTCAGATGCACCCAGCCCGGATTCTGCAACTCCCGTCCTGCCGGGCGAGCGATTGGCGACGATAGGCGGACTGGACTGGACGGGCGGTCATTTATACTGCCCGGGTAATATCTGGGGTTGCAACTTATGCTGTCTACCTACCCCCCATACCTCATGCGTGCGCCTGTCTTTCCACGTTTTCCCCCGGCTCCCTCCGTCTTCTCATGCGTCCCAATCAGGTGTTACTATCTCTCTCATGTGGTCTTTTGTGGACCGAATTGAGTGCCGTTCTTGGCTTCTTCTCCTTGGAGCCATCCTTGCCCCTTTCTCATATTCACTTCCAGGCTACTGCTGAGTTGCATGCCATTCACAGCTTCCCGGTGGCTGCTAACTGGCTGGTCCTTGCTTTTTGAGAGGTGAAGGGGGGTCTTTAGCCGGCAGTGCTAGGCTCTTTACCTCTTTATGTTCGGGGTCCACAGCCGGAGAAAGGAGGGAGGTCAGAGTCAGACACTCGCTCCCGTCACTACGGCCGCTTTCATTAGGTATCCAGAGAATGCACAAGGAATTCGTGTTCAAGGTTTTTCGAGGTGTGGATGATCATGTTTGCTACAAAAGAGCGAACTTGTTAAAACAAACGACGGGGCAAAGGGGTATTTGACATAAAAACGAACGTTTCATCATCATCAAACCTTACTAGACAGAAAGAAAGACGAGTTGTCTTCCTTCCTCTGCCACCCACCATCATCACTTCTTACTTCATCGGATGCCCCGCCATCCCCGGCAGCGCCTTCAACCACCCATCCGTATTCTCATTCACCACGCTCTTCACCGTGCATTTATTCGCCTTGTCAAACGCCTGCGTCTTCAATCCGTTGCACGTCGGCCCAAAGCACCCACTATCCATCGCATGCTGCAGCCTGTCTCCCTGCCACCCAAACACGTAATCGCCATGCTGTCCGTACCCCGTCGTGTCTCCATTGCTCAACACAAACGGCTGCTGGCTGCCGTCCGTAGGCCAGTCCGCCTTGTTGTTGAACTGACGAGTGTCCCACACGACCTCGTAGTGCACCTGCGGGATCTTGACCGGGTGGCTGGAAGGGCACTTGGCGTCCACGACGGCGAACGGCGCAGGGCCCGAGGCCGGGTGGGCAACGTGTTCCGTGTGCGAAGGAGAATCCAGGTTCTTGCCGTCCCAGCAGATTGGGAAAATGACGCTCGACCGGATTCCGCCCGGGCAGGGCTGCTTGGGGAACGTCTCGGTGTCGCGCTGCGGGTCCTGGCAAGGGGCGTTATTGTTGCCGCCAAAGTTGGCGCCTGTGTAGCACCTGAAGCAGGATTGCATGTTCCTGCCAAAACCCGGTGAGGTGCGGCGGTTGGCGTCTCCCGAAAACATGCGGAAGCCGGGCTTGAAGGCTGTCACGGTCTTGGGGCCGGGAGCCGTATAGTAGACGGTTATGCCGGCGTTGGCGGCGCCGATTTGGGTGTTTACCATTTGTGGCACGCGCTTGTAGGTGCCGTTGCGTGCGCGGAAGTAGATGTTGGCGGTCCAGTAGTTGGAGAAGTCCTCGGAAAAGCTGCAGGAGGTGCAGGTGGCGAGTTTGGAGATGTCGGCGTTAGGGCCGGAGGGCATGGTGGCGTTGAAGGCGTTCTGGTGGTTTGTTAGTTAGTGTGGGCATTGCAGGGAGAAACAGAGAATGGACGTACGCCGCCAACGACTTGATGGACGTGTGAAGAGGGGAGCATGCCCGGTTCGACAAGTCTGCGGGAGTGTTAGTGCCAATTTCCTGCGATACTTAAGTCTGGATCCAGGTAGAAACTCACGGATCAATACGGTCAATGACTGCTTGCGAGCAGCCGAACCGCAGCATGTTCATCGAAAACCCACCACCTTGTGCCTGAACGGCGGCCACGAAGGACAGGGCCCCAAGCCAGTACATGTTCACGATGATGACAATGCCTCAGAGGAGCGATAGGCAGAGTAAGTGACGGAAAGCAATGTTTGAACTCAGAGAACTCTAGGACACGACAAACTGGATTGACAGAGAGCACAGCCTTGGCTTTTAACCAGATCCATCAAGCATCGAGCAGCCTGGCGTCATTGTCCATTCTGCTTCACTACCAGGCAAGAAACTCGATTTCGAACCGGTTCACAAGTGCCGGGTCGTGACCAGTTCCGTAGTGGAGGGCATTGATATTGCAAGGCATTTATGCGTGCCTATCGGAGGCCGAGGTCTATATCGCGGTTGTCGATCGTACTCTAGGCATTTTGCCGGATCTTGATGTTGCGCTCCAGTCACGGCTAGACTAGAAACCGGGCAGCCATGTGATATGGCCTTGGACGTCTGTTTCATATCACACATAGTGATGTCGGGAGAGGATGAGAGACGAAGCGGAATGTGGAGGGTATGGTGCCTGCCAATCGTCAGCAAGATGCATTCAATGGTCCAAAGGGCGGGGCATCGAAGGGAAGGCAAACGAGACCACTCTCAGTATCCTCTTGCTAACATCTACCCCTTTCTAATCGCGTGGGGTACGACGGCGAAGAGATTCAGGGTTTCGTAGATGTAATCTGAGAAGTAAAGGCCGTTGGATCATCATCGTCGGCTTCGGAGTTTGAACGTTGGACCTCGCCACATCACGCTGGTCACAATATTGTTCGGAATTTGGCCAACACCCGCACTCCATCTTGCCGCCGAGCTGCGATGGTCTTTTGATGGAAAGGAAAGAAGAAGTTAGAAACGCCAGATTTTTGCATCTCGCCAGTCTGCGTTCAAGGACCACACAGAAGTGGAAGGAGTATCTCTCCCTCGCGCTTGCCTTCAAGTTGTGTGTCCCAGCGGCAGTTGTCGGCTGGTTGTCGCAGGCCTCCTCGGCTACGAGCGGCCAGTTGCCGCAGCATTTATTAGGCTGGGAAGGCACGATGGTCGATGGACTATTCCATGTCCAGGGCACTCTCGGCCCAACAGCCCGGTGGCAGATCGATGTTCGTACTTCCAGGTGGTGACGCCACGATTTCGGTCAAACTTCGGTTCCTTCGGTTCTTTCATGTGGATACTTCCAGATGCAGGGCATACTTGTGCGCAGCTGCATTCTGATATCCGCGAGAAGGGCGCCCGGAGTCCGGTGCATGGCAATCATGCATTATGCAGCACACAAATCTCGAGAAAGTCCGCTTCTGGATCTGTTAGGTTACTTAGGTATCGTCATCCTCATCGACTCCGACTAACTGTATGGGTAGTGAGGACTATCAAGGCCGATAACATGGAGCAGACGTGGCCGGTGATGATGACTACCATGACATTCTCCCGGTGTTTTCCAGGGTGATTGGAAAGACTTGCCGCAAAACAAGTGTTACGTTGTTAGAACTCTGATGTTCATTATTGTTCATTATGGGTTGTAAGTTTCAGGGCCGAACCTGTTCTGCGGATGAGAGTTGTAACTACCTCTAGGATTGGATGAGAAGGTCGTTAAGCAATTCTGCATGCGTTTTCGTCCAACAGATGCTGCATCCTAAAGTTCAGGTCCATGTGGGATGTCGAATATCATGTAGGTATTCTATGGCCATGAGGCTCCGGAGACCATTCAACAACTGCCCGTGCATCGTGACCATCGAGCTTATAGAGACACACCCATCATGCAGTCACAGGTCGATATGCGTTAAAGAAGTTGTCGGACATAATGCTGCTCGTGCTTTTCTGATCAACGGATATGCAAAAAAAAAAAAAAAAAAAAAAAAAAAAAAAAAAAAAAAAAGCCACGTTCACAATTCAGACAACCGGTCATGAAAGGGTGAAAAAACAGACCCTGTCTCTCTTCTCCCACAAACCTTTTTTCTTTCCATCACCACACTCCTCGTCTCCCGGTTGGTCCTTTCAAGGTCTGCCAATATCCAAAGGAAAAAGCATAACGACTTGAGATAACAAAGACCTGATCCCAACAGCCATCACATTGTATCCTCTCTCAGGAAGAAATAATGTCGCAATCAAGAGGCCAGTTGCACATTCCAGGCCTTCAAGAGCCCTTCTTTCGGCGCATGGCTACTTTCCCGGTTATGTTAGCCGCAATCCCCTTCAAACTGCTGTAAGTCCTGTCCCTCCACCGCCTATTTGCCTTTCTTTTCTGCAGCGAGCGATGGCTGACTGATCACCCAACATCAGAAAGCAATGGATTGCACGGACAATACCTTCGATCTGGCTCACATCCCTCCGTCGCCTCGGCAATCTCTGAGCCAATATCACCGCCACATTCACCAATGGGATTTCCATGTTCGGCCTCTCGCCTCTCAGCCGACCATCAGTCTTAAACAGTCCAGAGCCACCTCCTACCAAGATGATGATTCTTGCCAGGCTCATTGACGACTTCGACGGGCAGCAATTTGTACGTCGAATCTCCCACCAAGCATCCATCGATCACCACCGCCCCGACGTCCGTCAACGCCGATCGCAAATCCGCACGTTCGAAGTATATGACTTGGAATACCGCTTGGTATTTAGTACCGTGCAAGGACGAGTGCCGCTCGTCCAAGGAGTACAGGTCCGGCCAAGGTTGTCTTTGGGAAGGGTACAGTTGAAGAGGTCATGTGGAGAGTCGCGGCTCCGATTCATGGCGGACGAACAATTCATTTATGTTGCGTCGGAGGAAATGACTGTTGATCTTTACGCTCGTCAGGGCTCCGGCTACTTGATTGCCGCTGACTAGTGGAAAGATCACCATCAATATTCAGGGAGATTTGTATCCCTGATGAGTAAATGGGAAAAGGATGTCAAAAAGAGGTCATGGAAAAGACTTTATGGGAAATAGATGATGGATCACATGAATCATGGAAAAGGGATCAATGAGAAGACATCACGGGAAAAGGATCGTTGGAAAGGGGTTATTATAAGGCGATCAGTCAAAAGGGATTAAACGAAAGTAATTACCTCTATGCAAAGGGGATTATGGGAAGCGATCACAGGAGACAGGACCACAGGGAAGGGACCATAGGAGAAAAGAGAGGATGCATGCCTGGATGGGCGAGTGAGACCATTGAAGGACTGCGGATGTCGCTGAGTAAATTGAAAATGAGGAAGAAAGTCTACTTTGCGCGAAAACTGCTTGAAAAGCTATCCAATGAGATTGAGGTGCTGGGAAGCGGATCTGATGGCGATGTCATTTCTGAAGTGCTCAAGATGGAAGTACCAGGCCTCGGAGGAGGTACCTTGAGATAGACATCCGCCATCAACCAAAATTACAAGAATTGACAGTTGTTTGCATGGAATAAGTATTTGGGAAATATGAGTGTGCTTGAAAACCCAGTTAAGACCGTTCCCGTTTTTTTCTCTAGAACTGTGAAATGTTCTTGTCGAGTGTCCTGACCGAGTGTTGTACCTACCTCTGCTACATGCATTTTAAGTGGGTCCCGGCCATCAAGTTACCCGCCGGACAACCATCCACGCCTTCCCGTGGTGACGAGCCTCTTATCATCATCAGCCAAGCTTCTYCCCGTCCTGAAACACTCACAAAGGTCAGTGCTCAGGACGGGGTACGTTTCATACAACGCCATCAAAACGATCTTGCAGTCCAAGCACAACCACAAAGCCGGAAGCTTGGATGAAATCCCCCAAAAGCATCGCTATTCGTAACCACTAATGTCTGTTTGGACGGGAATCAACTGGTGTGGCGAGGGAGGGGAAGCGGGTAAAACAGTTTGGACGTCAAGTTAAGGTCATTTTCACTCAACCCACGTATTAATTTTCTGGTACTAACAGACGATGATTCGGTAGAAGACGAAGTTGGAAACAAACGGAGTCAGCCCAGAGCCCGAATACCATAAGAGCTCGGAGATCATAACTGGTGATAAGTACCCGGTCTTGGCCGCTGGAAGGGGATCGGCATCAAAGCTCTGGTCTTCGAAGATCAGTCTGACATTATCTCAGTTTTCGTTCGTTAGTCGTATACTATCACCAATTCACTCTCATTCGGGAACTTGGGGCACTCTCACTAGATACATTCCTTCCAACATGACGCGAACAATAGCAGTCGTCTTTGGCAACACTCTTGCTGAGCCACGTACCTCTATCCGCCGCATCGCGGACGAGAGCCAATCCTCTCTTGGCTACGTTAGCTTGGATACCTCAGTCTTAATTATCACCATCGTTGAGATCATCCACGCAGCGTCTCAGCGCAACACTCTGTTTTTATAGCAGTCCGCCATTCGGTATTCCCTTCTTTATATTATGGCAGTCTGCTACGGATTCCCTCTTTCATTTCATATATATTTCATTTTTTCTCCCATCCCCTTCTCTTGGCAAGTTCGATCCCAAGTGGAATCACTCTTCTGGGGCAGGAACGCCCCAAGTTTGCACTTTACAAGCGGCAAGAACCACTTTCTTCTGGAAGACCCACTTTTCCCGGACGACAGACAGCCGCCGCACGGCCGGCTTTGCCGACTGTTCCACTGTGGCAGTCGTGACCAAACCTCCACCAAGTTACTGTACCTCTGGGGGACGTTAGGGGGTTATTAGCGTCGAACAACAACTCCAAATTCTCATCTCGAGGCTCGACACGCGCTATTTCGACAAACGCCACTTCAACCACGTCGGGCAGAGTAACCCCGTACGGCAACTCGTTCCAACAAATTCTGGCAGATGAGGGAATCTACATAGATGATGGCCGCTCCAAGTTACCTAGCCAACCTGGAAGAACTACGGAAAGAAAGAGATGTGAGGCGCTCAGCACAATACTCCGATGGCGAGATCGAGGACGTCATCAAAGCAAATTACAAAGCGACCACGGAATCAGGCCAGACATCGAACGCGATATCATCATCGTCATCACCTTCAACCAACCAATTCATATCTCCATCCCGCAGTATTCTGTTGCGGACTGCCAGAACGCCCGCAGCATAGCTCTCGCGGTACGAGGAGTCGTCAAGCTCTTCCGTAATGTAGGGCGGGAGAACGAGGTTCACCGACAGATCCTTTCGTTCTCCGTTTCACACGACCATCACTAAGTACGAATCTACGGCTACTATCCGGTCATCGATAGAAAGGACACCAAATACTACCGCCATCCGATCCGTTTATTTGACTTCACGGATATGGATGGCAAGGAGAAGTAAACGGCATACCGGTTTATCAAGAACATTTACGACAGTTGGATGCTCGACCACTTCAAGAGCATCTTGTGTAACACTAGGTAGAGGTACATCAGCGAGCATTGAGTTATATTTCTCAGGATCAGGAGAACTGATGGAAGATAGGTTTCACGAACAAAGTACGTTGTGACCAGAAGTCCATATCCACGAGTTGTACATGTGTAGCCCTCAAAGATCTCTGCCGGGTCTTCTGGCGCTTAGTAACAACCGCTTCTCTTCGAGACCTGCATGACATGGCCATCAAAAAGGTGATTGAGCTCACAGATGGAATATCTGCAGGTATGTTCCCTTCCTCCTATTGACCAATCCCCTCTTACCCACAGCGTCGAGGCCGAAGCAGAAGCCGCTAAAGCGCGGCGAGCGCAAGAACGGCATGGCAACCCAGCCTGAGCGATAACTGAATCAACGTTTTGGTATGTCGCCCTATAACTTCACGTCTTTCCTGACTTATGCTAACCTATTGCCTCAACAGACGCTCCGGCCCTTGCAGCAGCAGAGATATGATTGCGACAAGAACATGATCATGGAGAAACGTCAGAATAGCATGATTTGTAACAGCGTTTTAATGTTTATAATATGTTTGTTTTTTAATAAAATGCTTTCACACTCATCAATGACAATCCTCAAGTTTCCGTTTCTAGAAGTTATTTCGTTATAGTCCCCCTCCACCACTCCCTCCTCCCGAACCGTCGAGGGCACTGATGCTTCGCTGGCTGTGCTGGCTATGCTCAAGGAATGTTTGCTAGCAGGCCGCCTTTTCCTTCCCAATGTTCTCTTCCTACCTACCTAAGTTGATGGTATAAAGGCGCACTTTAATCCGCCCGATGAGCGCGAGCAACAAAATGGAACCCAATGTCATCTTGCGTTTGTTTTAAAGATACCTAACTTCGAACAATCGTAACTAATACGACAATCCATCATTCCTCGCCTACCTTACCTTCAGAATACGAGAGCACTTGCCATACAGCCCAACCCTGCTGAACGCACAAAACTACCACCCACACATTCTCATTACCAAGCCACTGCAGACTATGGAGAACACGAACCAGAGCCTTGGAAACTGTGATTGCTCTACCGCTGTCGTTGAGCCAAGTGTTAGTGGGAGAACTCAACCGTGGAAGAGCTTCGTCAAGGGTGCCAGATCTGGCGAGGGCGACTCCGAGGGCTTTCGGTACCTGTTGCCATTGATGACTCGTCTGTCACAAATACTGCCACAACCGCTGTAGACGAGGCCACAGCGGCGGGAGTCCATCCCTCCTCAAATCCAGCCCAAAATCACTGAACACTAACTATGGCATGACCAAGCAAACTATATATCCTCCTCCTCCTCCGCCCCTTGCCTCTCCAACCTCTCCTTCTCCTTCTCTTCCTCGATCTTCTTCAACATCTCCTCAGCCTTCTCGGCCCTTTTCTTCATCTCCTCCTTCTCTTTCTCGGCCTTCTTCGCCTCCTCCTTAGCCTCCTCAACCTTCTTCGCCTCCTCCTCAACCCTTTTCTTCAACTCTTTAACAACGTGGGCCAACCTCTCCTCGGCCTTTTTAGCCCTTTCCTTCCACATCTCCCTGTCCCCCTCAGCCTCATCGGCCCTCTCCTTTTCCTTCTCCTTCTCAGCCTTCTCCTTGGCGACAAACTCGATCATGATCGAGATTTGGTCACAGTTCCATCAAAGACGGTGGACGACCAGACCGGCAGATGCATTGAGTGCAAGAAGGAGGGTGGAATGTGTGATTGCGATATTGCGTTTATTGCGGCTTGAACTGATGGATCAGGACAGGAGGCACACAAGGCTGGGGGCCGATGATGATGGTGTTTTTGGTTGGGGCGTATGCGCAGGAACTTTGAGTTCTGGATAATATGTTTCAGTCTTACCTTCTTTCTTGGACTCCAAGGAAAATGGCCCTTTTAGCTTTTCTTTTAGTGGCATCAGGGGAGATTGTTAGCATACCTACCTAGGTACTCCCGAGACAGATGAAGTCGCGTGCGCGGTCGGTTGTTAGGTGGTCGAGAGAGGAAGTGGAGGCGTTTATTAGCTCGGCGACGGTGTGGTTGGAGGAGTACGAGTCGGGATCGGAGCCGACGGGACCGAGAGAGTAGGAACGTGATACGCAGGCTACGAAGCAGCCGGCGCGGGCGAAGGTGAAGGCCAGGGAGCGGCCGATGCCGTGGCCGGCGCCGGTTAGGAGGGCTGTTTTGTTGGCAAGGGGGAAGATGGAGAGGGAGTGGTTGGATGGGTTGGCGATTGGGGAGAGGTGTTGGCCAATGTGTCTTCCGTGGCGAAGCGTGGTTCAGATGGGCCGGCGGGAAGAGTCTCGATCTTAAGAGAGGAGTGGAAGGGACTGATGACGGCTCTTGCTGCGAATGGGTGGAAGACATGGGATGGTTAAATTTACAGGAGGAAAGAGGGAAGCTTCAAATTGCATGTTCAGCGGGGTACAGTAAGGCAGCAACAATGCGCGGGGAAGGTACGGTCGCAGGTCTTGCTACCTGCCGGTACCCGCCCTTGCAGCTGGCTTTAGGATTGAGTGTTGGCGACGTTGGGTTGACTTTTCACAAAAAGGTTCCATGTGGACATATTCTTTGCCATTTCAATACAGCATTTGGTATATCAGATTGGATGACCAATTCGATCGGGGGACGTTATTAAGACTACCGGCAGACGTCGAGATTCAGACCGGGATAAAGTGGGCTCAAGCGCCGAGGTGGGTCCCGGGCTCGGAGTGGAGACACGGCAACCCACCTCCCTGATGAGGAAGGCCAAGTCGGAGTCGAACGGGGCAGTCGCAACTCGCTCGCTCGACGTGCACCGACGCGCGGCAGCGATGACATTTTGACAATCGATAAACGAACTTGACAACTTTCCTCCACCAAACAATGATGAGCTCCGAAAGCGGGTACGAAAGATCAACAACACCCACCAGCGTTATCGACGACGATGACTGTCGAGTTTAATGAGTTGGCTCGACTCGTCACATCCAAAAACAATAACGACGACCATCATAATCCCGAGTCCTCCCCTCCGGCCGAATGCCAGCCAGTCCTTGCAATCACCAGCACCGCCGCACCGATGCGATTCGATCGGACCAACAAGGCCATTCTTAGCATTGAGCCGCCGGCTGGCTGAATCTGACAGGCCCGCCGGCGATGGGCAAAAAGCCGGGCAACATCGATAAATCGTCATTACACAGGCCTCCAGCTGGGTGGACAGCGCCCATCAATCCTACCACTCAGCGGCCGAGAAACAGTGGGAAGCCAACCGAGGCGCCGTCCATCGCTGTGCTGCCCCGCGAGTGGGAGCCAATCAGAGCGCCGGAGGCCGCTTTTACACGTTGAGTGGCTTCGCTGGTCTTTGCCGCTCCGCCAGTGACGGTGGTCCCTACTGATTAACAAATCCTAAAAAGCATTCCGAAGTGGCCTGGCCCTTGTTTTCTCCGGTCGAGTCCCTGAGCTGACTGGACATGGAAAATTTTGCGGTGCGGCGGAGTCAGTGATATCGGGAGACTTGTCAGATCATGATGTAAACAATGGGCGGGTCTGGTCTCGTTCGATTGTGCCGAACCGGATCCCGGAGCTGCACCAAAAACAACCGATCGTTTATCTTTCCTAGCTTACCAGTCTGTTGGATTTTCCGTCCCATTCTTCTCTCTTTTTGTTTCTCTTTTTGCTTTTGCTGGGCTGCTGGGCAGACAACGTTCATTTTAACTTTCCTGTCCAGTCAACCTTGTCTTTCCCATGGTGATGCGAGAACACATGGACCGTGAAGACCTCTAACCAAGTTCACTCTTTCTCGACAAAGGTCATCATGTTTCGTTACTAAGGAGTCCACATAACCTCCACATACCGGGTACAAACAACAGACCGGGTACACATTCCGTCCATCACAAACTCCATCGCCACCGTAACCATGGCTGCAGGTTGGACACTCCAAGACATCCCGGCCATGGTGCCGCCGGAGGGTCAGATATCCAACTTTGTCAATCCCGAGACTATGCATCCTGTCGTGCTTGGGGTTGCCATTGGGACCATGGTCTTGATGGTCATAGCACTGGTCGTACGAATCTTCACCAAGGCCTTCCTGCTACGAGCAGTGAAGATTGAAGATTACTCCGCCATCTTGGCCACGGTAGGGACACTGGACTAGCACATGACAACCAGATACTAACCAGAACGCAGGCCGGCATCATCCTTTGGGAATCCATCTTCATTTATCAATCCAAGAATGGTTTCTCCCGTCATCTCTGGAACGTTCGCTTCGTCGATATCGATAATCTCTCATACGTCAGTACCAGTCAACACCATTCCTGTCGGTCTCCGCCAACTTACTGACACATCGCAGTGGAACTACCTCGCCGAAATATCCTATGCTTCCACGATGTTCCTCGCCAAGTCGTCGATCCTCTTCCAGTTCAAACGCATCTTCTGCCCCGGCTCCCGACGAGATTCCATCTGGTGGTGCATCCACATCCTCCTGTTCCTCAACGCCGGCCATTCATTCTCCGCCATCTTCACCTATACGTTCCAGTGTACGCCCCGCGAGAAGGCATGGAAGCCTTTGATGGATGGACATTGCATCAACATTGCGGCGGCGATTATCTTCGGAGGAGCGATGAACCTGTTTCTGGATTTGGGCATGTTGATCACCCCTATTTGGGCGATCTTTCGGTTGAACTTGCCTACGAGGAGGAAGGTTGGTGTTTCGGCGGTGTTCGCCGTCGGTATCTTGTAGGTTTTAAGACGATGTTTCCCTTCCCATCTTATCTACTAATACAGAAGCATCAGAACCTGCGCTATAGCGACCGTTGGCGTTGTCGTCCGCATTCCCCTCCTTTCCGACCCCGACCTAACCTGGATTATCACCAAAGTCGGCATTTGGACAATGATCGAGTACTGCGGCACCATCCTCGTTGGATGCATGCCCTCTTTCCCTCGCTTCTTTCTTTTCCTACGGGGCAAGGAGCCATCAATCACCAACAACGCCACCCGTGGATCTTACACCACCCGATCAAGACCGAAGACGGCCGGAAGCATGAAGTCGAACGCGACAGTGAAGAGGCCATGGACAGGTCACAGTCACTCAATGAGCACGAGGACCGTAAACTCCCACGCAAACAAGGAATCTAATGCGACGACAGCTGTGGGAGTCCCCAGTCCTCAATCCCAATCATCAGCAAAGAGGTTGATGTCCCCGACACAGAGCATTACCTCCAGCAACACCTTTGTCAGCCCGATAAGCCCGATGTCCCCGGTCTACGGGTCGCCAATCAACAACAAATATAGCAACTATGATAGTAGGAGGAGGGACTCAGAAATGGGAATGGGCCTCCATGTAGGAGTAGGCATTGCCATCTCAACCAACCGCTACGAAGAACCCTTTTCCAGTCCGCCTCGCACACCGCGCAGGCTAAGCTATGGCCGCAACTACGGGGATCTGGAAAGTGGCTATGGAGGATATGGCCCAGGWCCTGGGCCAGCGGTGACAAGGCCGCGACAAGCCAGTCACGGCACGATAAGGAGCAACAGAAGTGTGCAGTCGCAAACGCAGAGGTATCACAGCAGGTGGAACTCTTCGGTATCAGCGGTGTCGGATATGTCGGGGTCGCTTGGGAGTCGTTATGGAATTGGGACGTACTTTGAGGAGGCGAGTGGGGAGGATGATTGGTCGCCTTTGGATGGTCCAACGGGAGGATATCTACCTGTACCGGGCGGAATGATTTAATGGGGGCCTGCGCTGGACGCAGGCGGATTGGGATCTGACGGGAAAATAAGAATAAAGTTACAAAGGCCTTTTCTTCGTTCTTTGGTACAGTAACTCTATACTACCTAGATGTTAGCATCGCTTTCCTTCTCTTTCACTTCAATATGATACCCTCCTTTTTTTGGCCTTGTATACGTTTGATCGGATGCATTTCTTCGTTGAACTTTCGTGCGACCGTGCCCAGCAAGGACAAGTGGTCGGTTTGGTGTCAAAGGTACAACGCAGCAGTTGGACACTCGAGCACAGCGATACAACCATCTTGGTCCGAACCATGAGACTGTTAAGTATCAGACACAGGAAGTTCCAGACGTTATTCTTTTCCGTTCTTTTAAAGAATCTCTTATTACTGCGAGTTGAGTCGCGAGGAGGAAGTTGCCCGCAAAAGTCACTACTTATTCGGCCAGCCGGTGCACGTACCACCCAGCCGAGCCCCAAAATGTAGTTGCCTAGATGTACGCGTGTACCTGCAGGCAGGAACGGACGGTACCCATAGTGCCTACCTACCTCTACCTGTTCATTAATCTGAGCTTCCCACCTCATTCTCTTCCTTTTGTCGCCAGGAACTGGAATCTTCTCCATTCCCGATTTTTGCATCAACGATCGATCCTCGCATATCTAAGTCCGGCCTTTCCCAAGCCCGCACGCAGTCCAGCACCACACCACTCTACACTCGCTACCTCCCCACCTCGCTGACGTACCGACGTTCTGGTCCCCAGCATCGCAGCGGACATCGAAGCGAAGCGAATCCTCGCCAATTCTCAGCTCCCCTCCCGAGCTGTATAAATATCGACGACACGGGCAGCCATGACCGATCTCCTCCAAACCGACGACGTCCTCTCTCAAGAGGAGCTCCTCTGCTACAAACCCGCCGACGAGATCTACGACTCCTACTGCAAAGCCGGCCGCGACGAAGATCTGGTGGTTGCCCTTACCTGGATCATCATCTACATGCTCCTTATTCTCTTGGTCGGGATTTTTTTGTGGGTGAATACAAGGGGTTGGGACCTAGACCTCCCTCGGAGTAGTATGGGACGTGAGGGGGACCTTGAGGGGCAAGCGTACAGCGACAGCGACACCGACACTGAGAAGGGACATGGGCATGGGCATGGTCGAGATACACGATCGGACATGGATCCCGTTGAAGGGTTTGTGGAAGAGATCCGCAGGTTGGCGGTGGAGGAGAAGATACCGTGGGAGACATATCAGGTCGTGGAAAGGGTTCGAAGGGAGCGGGAGCAGGCACGGGGTGTTAGGGAAGGGAGTGGTGATGGTGACTATTAGGATACTACACCGAGCAATACGGCGAGATTGGCACAACGAGGAGAGGAGATTTAGGAGATGAAGGCATAGGAGGGAACTGAAACTTACGGAGGGAGGCAGTTTAGTTCGGGGTATATCTGATCGTATTTTGCAGTAGTAGGATGAGAACCTATGGATGCTGGCCCCAATCTCACAGACGGTGACCTCCTGAATTTCTCGCTGAGCGGGCTGAATGGGCACCCCGACGAGACTTGGACGTAGAACTTGGAGAGTCAGCAGCTCACTAAGAACATCGACCTCTATGAGCGCTTAAGCTGCTTGGGGAGAGGGTATGCGAGGAGAACACGGTTGTCTGGTGCTTCCGCCGGTTTCGCCCAAGGATGCCAAGTACACCAAGAGATGCTCGACTCAGAGTTCAAGTTCGTCCACGATTGAGCAGAAAATGGATACCTCCATGGATGAGTCAACCAGAGGTTGCTTTGGTTATGAGGCAAAGGTGGAAGCAGATAGTGTTAAAGGGGACGGGCAGGTTATGAGTGCTGGAATGGCGTTTTCGCGTATTGGCGCATACCAATCTATGCAGATGGATGTTTCCTAATCTCTACACCTAGAGATAGCTCACTTGTCGAAGGTGTCAATCCTATGTAGTTTACACTTTGTAGTGAAAGTCTGGCAACCCATCTGCCCCAGTTGGTATATAGTACGGACACTCCATGTCCTGTTAGTTCACATCTCTGGAAAGATTTCTCCGTGTACCATCAGGGGCAGCTTTAGTCTGTTTATCTGTAAGGTGTTTTAGATGAACACTCCACCTCAGAAACGTCCTTGAGGGCCGTTTTTCCCAAGATGCTCGGTTAGGCTCCGACTGGGAAGGCTGCCCTGTGTTTCAGCTCGCCTGAAGACATAGTTCCTTTGTCTGGTGCGGTTTGGTTGTACTTCTCCCCCCCTTCCTCCGCAACGGCAACCGTTATCGAGGGCTCTCAAGCGAACGAGGTCCACGGCCCGAGCCTGCACCCATGAAGACTATAGCTCCGCACTGCACAAGCTGGATGTGCTGGGCAGTGGGCACCATGGCCACCACCTCACCTCTAGTACGGACAGGGCCGATCTAAAGGGCAGATGGCATCGAGGAGGAAAGTCCGACTGCATGGTCATGATATCGATGTAGACATCTGCTATACATTGTCAATGAACCGAAGTGCAATACCTAGGTTTCACACATGATATCGGGTAGACTTACTCCTGCACCACCGCTGTGCAATCGGCTTGGACCTTTTGATGTCCATGAAGTTCTTTAACCAGTGAAAGACATGGAAGAACTCGTCATCCCCACCGTCCTTTTCCACCTGTTTGCGAAGAAGGTCCGAATTTGCGCTTTGTTGCTTTCGGTGTCATGCTGTCAAAGACTTCGGCGGCGGCATTGGTTTTTTTTTTTAGGTACCTATCCTCTCTTTGATAAGAGGAAGGGCACGACTTGTCCACTGAGTAAAGTTGTTCTCGTACTTCCTGATAATGCCATCTTGGGCGAAATCCCAAAAGCTCGCCTCCGCGGGTCATGTTCCGCGTGACATACTTAGTGATGAGGTCCATCGAAGCGATTCATGTCGATGATGGTTGCGATGCGTTGGATGTTGATTGGTCAAAGTCGAGCATGGTGTATCCGAATCGGGAAACGACATCGTTTCTTCGTTGTTCGTCTGCGCTGTCCAATTTTGTCTTGGCTTTGGCTGTTGCCTTTGAAAAGTAAGTGAATCATACGCATTCGAGTCATTCCTGCTGTTTACGAACGATTGCGCTGACTTTGATAGAAAAACCATGGACGCCCCCGCCACTCCCCTCCGCCACGGTCCAGGCCGCCCCGCTGGTCCGGCTCATTCCTGCTGTTTACGAACGATTGCGCTGACTTTGATAGAAAAACCATGGACGCCCCCGCCACTCCCCTCCGCCACGGTCCAGGCCGCCCCGCTGGTCCGGC
>RAOB01000640.1:0-18478 GCA_009804825.1 Neurospora sp. FGSC 26638 | reverse complement strand
TGGGTAAGCAATGCCGGTGGTTCAGAGTTTGGTCGAAGTGAGGTTGAGTCTCACGGCCTGCGGCCGCCGGGCCTTCATAAGGCTGATGCCAGGCTCTGCTAAGCCTTGGTAACCCTAACCCAAAACTGTGGGCAAATGTCCGTGTGACACCTTTGGCATGAGGAGCTCGGCCGACCCAAGAGCTGATAGACCTGTTATTGCTAGAGGTGAGCGGTGAGCCCAGCTACTGAGCGAATGATGCCATTGTCTGCAACTGACATCATTTAACTGTGCCAAGAATCGTTGAGATTGCTTGATCATTTCAGGGCATACTATTTCTCATCACAACCAAGGGTAAACACTTCGATGAGGACTTCAGATCGCACATATACCTCACAATTCCATATCAGGAACTTCCCTCACAAGCCCAGAGCGAGATCTGGAAATGCCTGGTGAAAACGGAAAAAAATACCGAGATCGACCAGTCGTGGACTGATCAAGTATTCCGCGAGCTCGGAAAACTGACCTTCAAAGTAAGCCATAAGTCATCCTTCTCTCAGGAGTTAGTTGAAGACGTTAACATCGAGCTTGAACCAGGGACAAGCTATCAAGAACACCTTGAGGACAGCTGTGGCCTTCGCCAACGCAGAGGAAAAGCCACTTGGGGCACGCCATGTCTTGGCCATCTTGCGGACGGAACTGGGCGCTGAGGATTTCAAGCACGATGAAGGCAAATGGGACAAGCAGGTGCAGCCTGCACTACAAAAATTGCACGAGATACTAGACATCCCATTCCAGCAAAGCTGAAAGTGCCGTTGAGGCGAGTTGGATGCTGAATCGAGCACTACTCGTCCTTTGTACGCTAGTTTAAGAGGGATCATCTCAAGGGGTTGTTGGTGGAGGATTGGCCGGGCTTGTTAAAGGACTGGTAATGATGTGATATGGCTTTTGGCTGTGTGGTGATGAGGTTCAGTCGTAGAGAAAGTCACGAATGACGGCAAACAGCCACGTCACGTTTCCTTTATCATGGAAATGACGAGATGCTCAGATGTCCGGCGTGAAAGAAGCGAGGTACCTGGAACTTATTAGTCTCGACCAAATCTGAGTGGGAAGAGGGGTGTTGACTTCTCTTCACGGAAAAACCTTGCCCTTCACCGATGGGGATCAAGCTTGAGAGGAATTGTTGTTGCTTCGGGCTAAAATGTCTAGGCAAAAAGCTGTGAGGGCCACGAACAATGAAGAGGTGACCCCAATGTTCAGAGATGGCCGATGGTAAAGGAGATGTAAGAAAGAGAAGAAGAATGCCCGGCGGAAAATGCAAGATATGATGCTCACGTAGGTGGGGGACGACTACCCCAAGACCACTGCATGCAGCAACGACCAATGCAATCCGACATACTGCTTAACAGGAAACAGACAGAAGGAACATCGGAAAAAAAAAAAAAAAAAAAAAAAAAAAAAAGACAAAATGAAAGGGCTCAACCGGGATTTGAACCCGGGACCTCGCACATTCATGGATACCATGAGGGTTTAACCCGAAGCGCGAATCATACCACTAGACCATTGAGCCAATTATGTTTTGTTGATGACAACAGCTGGAAACGGAGTTTAAAAACACCCATTGCCAATATCGTACAGCAGCACTAGCTACCGGACCTTCAGTAAGAGCATCACGTTCTTCATGCATGGCAGGATGATGAGCTTTGCCTAAATTGAAGCTATTGCGGTGTCTTGGCATTTATTGACTCCACTAGAGGCTAGAGCTATCTCCGTCGTCTTCAACAACATGTTTTGGTTCCACCGCCTAACCTCTGTTCCCACTCGCACCAACGGACACTCAAAATAGGTACATACGAGGCGGGTCTACACCCAGACGGTGACCCAGGTGAATCCCGACGTCCATCCCACTGCCCATCGCGCCTTCCTTGGCACCTCCTCACCTCCCGACCTCTCCCGCCTTCAACGTCTCATCCCTCGTCTGCTTCAAAAACGGCAACAACGCCGTCCCTCCCGTGCCCGTCAACTCCGGACCTCCTCCTTCCTTCCCTTCCCCCTTTTCATCTTTTCCATCCTCCTTCCTCTGCAGCAACCCCGAACTAGCAGTGGCCAAATTCACCACCCCCTCCTTTCCCTCACTCCCACCACCACCCCTCCCCATCATCTTCCTCACCATCCCCTCCGGTACCGCCTGCCTGCTCGGAATAACGATATACCTCGCTACAATCTGCAAATGCTTATTCCTAAACCCCGCCAACGCCCTCGTCGCATCCTGGAAAGCTTTCTGCAGCTCGCTCTCCTTTTCGTCCAACTCCCTCCCCTCTTGCTCAGCAGCTTCCACCATCTCCATCACCGCTTTCCGAATCCCCCCTTTACCGAGCCCCATTTTCGCCACGAGGGAGAGGAATTGTCGGTGTTTGAGCGGCATATACCCTCTTATCTCCGCATGAAATGATTTCTGCTGCTGCTCTTTCTTCTCGCCGCCAGACCCGGAAATGGAATGAGGAGAAGAATTCCCAGCACTAACATGCTCCACGCCCAACACCACATCCCAAAACTGAATAAGAGACGACTGCCCGTTTGACCCCCCTCTATACGCCATCCACTCCCCCTTCCTTCTCTTTCCTCCCTGCACCTCTTCTTCCCCTTTATGTTCCTCCCCCTCATCAGCAGCTGCAGGACCAAGGTCGTAGAACACCCCCTTCGGTTGTAGACCAACGGCGCTCATCCCCTTACTCCCCGCCAGAAAGGGTCTAATCTGGTGATAGAAGACCATGGGTTCGCACCCTTCGTACATGCGTTCCAACAGCTCGCCCACTGCGTCCACGCACTTTACCAGCTCCCGCAGCGCTTTCGTCGTCGTGTCCTTCCAGGTTTCGGATCGTAGACCGATGGCTTGCAGAGCGCGGAGCATGGTGGGGATGATGTAAGCGCCTTGTGCCTCCATGGCTACGGAGACTAGATAGAACCAGGACTCGGAAGGGGTGCCGGTGAAGGTGTGGAGGGTTTGCAGGCGGGAGAGGTCTGTTGGGTCAAATTTGGTTGTTGGTTGAGAGGCGGAGGGGAGGGACGGGGAGGAGGAGGAGGAGGCGGGCGTTAGTGGGGGAGAAGGAGGGAGACCGCTAAGAGAGGACGATGGGGGAGGAGGAGCAACGCAGCGGAAGTTCCAGAGGTTGAGGGAGGCGTAGGTCGCTATGGGTGGGAGGTCGAGATGGGAGGAGACGGCGAGGAGGGGGATGGAGATTGGTGGGGGGAGGATCTGCTGGTTGTCAGTACACCTTCATCTTCAAGGTGGCCATGAACGAATAATGTCAGGGCGGAGGAGAAGAAAGCGAACTCACCTCACTTGGCCTCGAACCTCCCCAAATATACCCATGCGCAAAGAAACACAGCACCACATACGCCCTCCTCCACTCTTCCTCAGTCTTCAGCCGATCCGTCTGCAATACCGGCAGCCCATCAGCCTCCTCTCGAAACGTGCCGGCATCTAGCGACTCCGGAAGCCGCCTGATGAGTTCTTCCCACGGCGCATAGTACTCGTCTGGCAGCACCTCAAGCGGTGGCCCCTCCGGAAGGAACCCGTTGGTCGTAACGTCGTACTTGTTCAACAGGGACTGGATGTGATCGGGGAAAGAGGAGGAGTCGGGCTCGGACTCGGAAGAGGCCTGCTTGGGGGCAGCAGATGTAGGGAGGGGCTCGCAGGGCGACATCTTGTCGTGAATATCTGGGTTGGTGATGCAAGTGTGAAGGGAGCCTGGAGTACTTGCTGTTGGATTGGAGATTGAGTCCAGTCCACAAATTAGCCGCAATAGCGAGTAGGTAGCAAGAGAACAAAGGAAAAGAAAAGCCCAAAAGGTGAGACAGCGTCGGGGATATCTATACGCAACGGAGGACAGAAGTACGGGGCATCCGATGCTGCGTATAAAGCCATGTGTTATCCGTCTGTGAATCCTCCAAGGATTCGACCATCACTTGAATGCCCAGATTTATCCCAACCACAATTCAGCAAAATCACGTTGTTCACTTTCGCCGAGCGAGCGTCATCCACCGTGAATGGGGCCCATGCACTGCGTTTGATGCATGCCATGGTGACCGGCATGCTTCATAACCCCTTGATAAGTTGACCCTGATCATCAAGGTCGTTTAACTTCCGAGACTTTCGAAACCTTCCTTCCGCAGTCCGTTCCGCACTCCACATGTCCATGGTGGAGTAAACGGCCAAACGGCCATCTACCTAGAATTGGGATGGAAGTCTTGGAAGCGAAAAAAGGGAAAACAGGTCGGTGGTGACGTTGATGTCACAGAATCACATCACTTGGCCGGCCCCTTGCGCGCGCCCCTTTCAGTTTTCACCGAACTTTCGAAGGGGTGGAGGACTCTCTCCTCGTGACTTTTGTCCAACGGTGTGTTAAACCTGCCAGTTCTCGGCACTGCTGAAATAGGAATTTGTTGGACGAAATACTGTACTCCAAGCACACATTGTTCACCATCCATCCGTTGTTCGTCATCTGTTCGGTTTACAAAGTTGAAAATTACCTAATGGCTGTGATCGGGTATTGGCGGTACAGGCGGAATTGGGATGATTGAGTGGCTGGTTGGTTCCATTGGTAATTCGCGAATTCGCGCGGCCTTTGTCGGTCGTCGGATCGGTCATTTGTGTGTCGTGTGAGCGGTGGACGGACATGGAAGCGGAAGCACGGAATGCGGAAGACGGAAGATAAAAGTGCCCCACACCAAGGAAAAGTGGACCCGATTCCGACCTTCCGCTTCCGCACTTGGTCTCGTGAATAATCTTTTCCAAGCAAAAGCAAAGAATACCGGCGAAAGTGGGGAAGACGAATGGCCGGATTTCGACTACAAAACCGCCAGGTTTGGTCGTTAGGAAAATTGTTGCATGATTTAATGATTTCATTGTTGGTGGTTCATCTGCAGTTTTCTGACGTACCTTTTCTTTTACCAACACGGGACTCTTTTTGGAACATCCATCGCTTTGGATCCGCTCATCGATATCCACCCAAGTAAACAAACCCCCTTTTCTGTCAAACAGATCCACATCATTGCCCCAAATGGACACCATGAGCGACTTCGCATCGAAAGCCAAGGTCCTGAGGGACGGCCAAAAGCCCGAATTTCCTTCCAACGCCAACACACTTGAGTATGCTCAGAGTATCGATGCGCAAGATGAGCTCAGGCATTTCAGAGATGAGTTCGTCATCCCCACTCGCGGCTCGTTGAAGAAGAAGGCGCTTGACGGGACCATCCCTGGTGAATATCCCAGAACCCAAACATCTACGACAAGCTCCTTACTAATTGCATCCAGGCGTCCCAACAAATGGCACCACCGATGCCGACACCCCTTGTATCTACTTCGTCGGCAACTCCCTCGGCGCCCAACCCAAGGCCGTCCGCCAGTACCTCGAAGCGCAACTAGAGACCTGGGCCTCCATCGGCGTCAACGGGCACTTCTCCTCCTTCTCGAACTCCCCTCTCGCGCCCTGGCAAGACATGGCCGCTGACTGCGCCGCCAAGTCCGCCGCTATTGTCGGCGCCGCGGACCCTTCCGAAGTCGTCATGATGAACACCCTGACCGTCAACCTGCACTTCATGATGGCTTCCTTCTACCGCCCCACGGAGAAGAGGCACAAGATCATCCTTGAGTGGAGGCCTTTCCCTAGTGATTGGTATGCTTTCCAGTCGCAGATCGAGTGGCATGGTCTGGACCCGGAGAAGTCGATGGTGGAGATCCAGCCTGATGAGAGCCTTTATCTTTCTACAGAGAAGATTCTCAAGACGATCGATGAGCATGCTGAAGATGCTGCGCTCCTACTCCTGCCGGGTATCCAGTACTACACCGGCCAACTGTTCGACATGCCCCGCATCACCAAGTACGCTCAGGAGCGCGGCCTCGTTGTTGGCTGGGACTTGGCGCATTGCGCAGGTAACGTCGAGCTCCAGCTGCACGACTGGAACGTCGACTTCGCCGTGTGGTGCACGTACAAGTACCTCAACGCTGGCCCCGGTTCCATGGCTGGCGCTTTTGTGCACGAGCGTCACGGCAAGGTAGACCTGAGCTCGGGCAAGCCCGTGTTTAAGCCAAGACTGTCGGGATGGTATGGAGCGGACAAGAGCGTGCGATTCAACATGGACAAGGAGTTCCAGCCTACGCCTGGTGCGCAGGGCTTTCAGATCAGCAACCCGAGCGCGATCGACTTGACGAGCTTGGCGGCTGCGCTGTCAGTGTTTAACAAGACTAGCATGAAGGACTTGAGGAGCAAGGCGTTGGTGCTGACGGCGTATACGGAGCATTTGTTGGATGAGATTGTTAGGAGACAGCCAGAGGGCGAGGAGCCGGCGTTCAAGATCATTACGCCCAGGGATCCTTTGCAGAGAGGAACGCAGTTGAGCTTGTTGTTGAGGGGTGGGTTGATGGATAAGGTGGCGGCGGCGCTGGAGGAGAACGGCGTGGTTTGCGACAAGAGGAAACCGAACGTCATTCGCGTGGCGCCGGTGCCAATGTACTGTCGGTTCGAGGATGTGTGGAAGTTTATGGAGATCTTTGAGGCGGCTATCAGAGGTTAGCATGGGTCGTAGCACGTGGAAGAATACAATCCAATTGCCAAGTCAACACTGAGGTTTGCGCATTTGGATGAACGATGACTAGATGGCTTTTTTTTCCTTTTCCCAACTGGATCGAGCTGGCCGGGCATCTCCTGACTTCAGAAGGCACCATTGGTAAAGTCCACCACTGTAACCTTTTCCACGAATGGCTCGATATCCTTCTTGAACGATTGATGCACGGGATCCAGGTTGACATAGTAGTCTCTTTCGGCGGCGGTCTCAAACTCGACAACGAAGGCATGTGTAAGGCCGCCCTGGATCAGCACCTGGGTCAGCTTCTTGCCAAGACGCATGTTATTGAGCAAGATGGTTACTCACCTGCAATCCTTCCGGAGAGTTATCCCTGCCGCCAGAAATCTTGCGAATGTACGGCTGCTGTGTCATGGTAACGCATTGTTCCTTGAGTCCTAAGAAGCGACTGGAGATCTGTGGTCGGGCACTGACTATCAGCGCTGCGCAGTATTTTAAGAGTTTTAAGAAGTACGTACCGTGTGAATCCTGTCGGCGCCGGCACTGGCCTTGAACTTGAACAGAACGATGTGCGTAATCGTGGAAGACATGAACCACCCGCCCGCCCGATTGTCGGACGGATAGAAGTTGCCGATAGCCGACGATGATGCGAGTCGCAAACCGAGGGGATCGAAGAAGAAGAGCAGTCCGACTGCTGCTAGGATCGCAACAAGGAGTCGCAAAACGTGCGGTTGGACGCCACGCATTGTTGTCTGGAAGATGGATGATGTTGAGGATGATGATTTCGGTTTGTCGCGCGCGCGTTTGCTGGTCAGTCAGGCAGCCCGATTGAGGTGAAATGGAAAAGCCAAGGAAGAAAGGATGGGATGTTCGTGGGAGGAAGAAGTTCATTTTCTCTTGGCGGTGGGAAAGATGCCGCACTTGTACCTGTAAGCACTGCGGCTCCTTAGACCCCGCCCTTGCAGCGCTGTAACATGGCAAGCATGGATGCGCCTGCAGCGGGCCACCGGCACCGCTAAATGCACGTGTTAGTTCGGCATGCCACCAACTAGGTACCTCTAGGTTCCATTTTCATCAGTGGAACTCGAACACCCGTCCGTATCTACACATCGTATTCTAACGCTTCATCCATCTTTTCGTTTAGTGGGCTGCCTCACGATCCTACTTCCAGGGGCACGTGTCGTATTCGCTTACCGCAGGCACTCGAGCCACCCCCAGCCCGATGCCACATCTCGTGTTACCGTGAACACAAGGGAATCCTTGTTCGTTCCGAGCTAACCGGCCCTGAAAAAGAGGCAGCAAGCGACGCTGAAGGGCAAAGAGAGAAGAATCAAAAAAGGAGAAGGAACTGACCGAGCCCGGATTTCGAACCGGGGACCTTACCGATACGTTACTCTACTGGGTCCAAGTTATAGAGGTAGCAGGTGGCACTCCATAAGCGCGCTACAAGCCGGCGTCCATTAGCTCCTCCAACACACCACGGTACGTGTAGGTAGTACTCCAACAACAGACCGCTCAGCCATTATTCCCAAGGTGTTAGGAAACTACTATCTGAGCTCCTTTATATACACTACCTGCAAAACTTCCATTCACTTGGTAGTTGCCTTGCCAAAGTTTGGGTGATCAACAAACACTTTGATCGCTCGACACAATCTCTTGGCGATCCAGGGGCTGGAGTGGAGTGATGCACGGGCCATATCAACGACAATCCCATTACCAGTTGCGTCGACTTGAAACACCAGAGGAAACTAAATGGGGTGCAATTGATCGATTGGCTTGCTGAACTAAAGAGGAGGAAATCCAGAATGCCTAGCTAAATACCCTAGTTCTAAGAATGAAAACCTTGGTGGGGTGCAATTTTGAGTCTCGACAGACTTCTTGCAAGGTGCAACCCAAGCAAGGCCCAAGCACCTTTTGTACATTCACGTGCAATCTTCCAAGATCCGTCATCCGTCTCAAAACTCGGCGTTTCTTACACAATTTCCCACTATTTCTCTACCTCGAGGTCCTTGCTTGACAAGTTTCAGGTCCCTAGTAGGACAGTCCGAAACTTCTCCTGTTTTCCCCCGTATCCATCACTCCATAGCCATAGGTACCTAAACATGTATTCGCTGTTTGAAATCCTCCTACAAACAGAGGGCTCCAAAATATGTCCGCTTGTTCTCTTCTAGGCTTTAACACGTCCTTGCTTGGAAATGTCGGATCAGGCATTATCGTCGCACTTGTCGCCCTCGTGGCCCTCGTCGCCGTCACCGCTCTCGTCGCCCTCGTCGCCCTCGTCGCCGTCACCGTTCTCGCTGCTCGTCGATGTCTCGTCGGTATCTTCGCCCTCGTCCGCCTTGTGTTTATACCATTCACACCCCCTTGCGCCGCCAGGCTGTCCACAACAGGTCCATCTGAATCCATTGGGGTAAAGCTTGCGATTGATTGCAGTGTCCAACTCTTTCGAGGAATACTCATCTGTATCGATGATCGCCTCTTTTTCCCAGGCCATGGAATGACGGTTGAACTTCAGAGTGCCTGATTCAACATGGTAGAGACAAATATCAGCCTTTGAAATGAATAAAAAAAAACTGTAGATGCATTATCACACTCACCTGTATGGCAAAGAGAGCAACCCTTCGCCTTGTCGTAGAGATTGAACTTCTCTCCACAGCGAACGCAGTCCACTGGCTCCCGTACGCTCGTCTCCCGCATTCGCTTGGTCGGACTCGGCAGTGGATTTTGTTCGTTTTCGTTGGACTCTACAGGTGCGGAGACGCCGGTGACGAGCTCGTAGATGCACGACTGCAGGGCTTCATTATCCCTGGTGTAAATATGCAGCTGATGTAATGCAGCGCGGATTACGGACGCGGGCTTGGAAAGAATCGCGTTGACGGTTTGTTGGTAACGGTTAACGCATGCTATATCTCGGGGAGGGGTTGAGGCAGACGAGGTTGCTCCTTGTTTAGACATTTTGCGCGATGGAACACAAGAAGTGATGGGATGTGGTGGATGGATGGAACTTTGATGAAATAGAATGCTGGAAGTCAACTGGAAAGAAAAAGGTGGTATGGTTGACTGTTGTTATTGGGAACAAGATTTAGATGGAATTTATAAAGACGGAAATGAAGAGAATGCACTACAAGTTGCCCTGTGAGAAGTGGAAAGAAGCTACGCAACAACAGACGAAAGAAGAGTGTCTACAGGAAAAGAAAGGAGCCACGATCAGCGGATCAGGCACCAACTTGCCTCCTGACAGAAACGTGCCTTCCTTCACATATCATGGAGTTATGAATTGCAACAACCGGAATGGAACGAACATTGTCCGAACTACCGCTTGTCTGCCGTGAGTATGATCTTTCTTGCACTCGCCACGCGTTCTCTATGATAGTGTTGGCAAGTTCTCTGCCCACAAGATTCGAGCTTCGCCTTCCATACTACAGTGACGATGGCCTCACTTGCTGCTTGGCAGTTGGCTTTCCTCCAGGACTTCTTGCCTTGACGAATCCAGCTTAGTCGCTCTCATCACTATCACTGTCGTCCCACTCCTCCATGCCCTCCACGTACTCCTCATGGATACCCTGAACACAACCCCTCGAACCGCCAGGCTCTCCGCAGCAGTCCCAAGTACACGCCCAGTCCGGCAACAGGCGGTTCTCCTCAGCGGTGGAGATAACTCAAATATAAAGATAAATATAATCAAGTATAAACAATCAAGCAAGCAAATTTACATGTGGAAATATTTGACCCAAGTAAATCCGAAGTCGATATTTGAGTTGACAATTTGACCGCCTTTCTTGGCGCCCTGGCAGAATATTTTTAGGGTGTTCATTTTGTCCGCGGACCCAACTTTGAAGAAGGATCCGGGTCAGGCTTAGGGTTGGGTAGGGACTTTTAATCTTGGCGGATATTTGCAAATATTTGCAAGCAACTCAACTCAACTCAAATCTCTACCTTGATTTGACCCACTCAATCAAATCCAGTGTTACGATCCAATCAAGGATCACTTATGTAAGCTAGATCAGATAGAACCAACAGACCAACCAGGGAGGACCCGAAGGGAGAAGACCCGAAGGGAGAGGATCCGAAGGGAGAGGATCCGAAGGGAGAGGATCCGAAGGGAGGGATCCANGTGTTACGATCCAATCAAGGATCACTTATGTAAGCTAGATCAGATAGAACCAACAGACCAACCAGGGAGGACCCGAAGGGAGAAGACCCGAAGGGAGAGGATCCGAAGGGAGAGGATCCGAAGGGAGAGGATCCGAAGGGAGGGATCCATGGCTCGGGTCCYCGRGGACCCGAGATAAAGGTTCGGGTCCACGGATCTGGRATATCAGGTCCATGAAGACCGGTATATAAAGACGGCCTTCCCAGGCCTCTTTAGATACTGGCTCTTCAGCAAGCAATAGCTTTCACAATCGATCAGTACCTTTTGGCTACTGCGACCGTTGTTACTCTTTGTTCCCAGCGATATACTCCTGTGCTTGTAACGGTTCGTCACATCCAGATCGATATTTGAGTTGAGTTGAGTTATTTCCACCGCTGGTTCTCCTCCGTGTCCAAGCCTTCCTCTACCTTTAAGTTGTACGTGTAGGGTCAACCTCCATCTCGTAAGCCACACTGTCCAAATCGGGGTTGGCGATCCTCTTGCTTGGTGTTCAACGACGTCACGAAAGTCAGTGTCTGGCAACTCATTCAGGACTCAGACTCAGAGTAGACGGGGGAAAACATACCGGGATGATGGTAGCAGAGGTCGCCCTCGTTGGTGGGGTCGAACACGTCGTCGCAAATATGACAATAGAGTTTTCCATCAGTCGGTTCCTCCGTCAGGACCTCTGTCGCTTTTTCGTTCTCCGTTCTTAGCTCGCTGGCAGGTGTCGCTATTCCAGCGTTCAAGTTTTGAACGGTTATAGTGAAGTCGTGGGTTAGATTCTCGATGCGCGACTTCAGCTCGGCATCAGCCTCAGCGTAGAGGGAGAACAAGACGGCGCGGATGCCGAGGCAGGGAGCGCTAATCATCGCATCGAGAGTTTTGATGTAGCGCTCGTCCACTTGTGGAAGGGGAATGCTTTGTTCATTCGCCATCTTGAGCGCTTGACTGCCAGGGCCGTTGGTGGGGTGTGGAAGGGGGTCAATGAGATAGACCATATGGAGAATTGTTTGGTGTTTGCGCAAAGCAAGTCAGGGCACGTATTGAAACCCAAATTCCATTCTGTTCGATGTCCGTGGACCTTGCCCTGCCCTGGAGCCCCTTCACTCGGCTTGCCATTCACTACCTACCTTAGTACTCCCTTCTGATATTATTAGCTGCCCTGGTTCCCTTCTTTTCGTCCGTTTCAAATACAGAATCAAACCCATGTTCTGCTGTCGCCTTTTCACCTGGCTTGACAGTTCCAGCTCAGTCGCTCTCGTCACTCGTCATCCCCGTCGCTTTCCTCCGCCTCGTGGTAACGCCGTTCGCAGCCCGGTGTACCCCCACTCTCTCCGCAGCAGTCCCACGTAAACCCGCCAGGACACAACCAACGGTACTCGTCCGTGTCCAAGTCATACTCTGAGCCTGAACCGGGCCCCCAAGGGTCGAGGCACGCAACCATGCGCCAGTCGTGAGAATAACGGTTGAGCTCCATGTCACCTAATCCGGCAACGCGGCAAGTGATGTCAGTGTCTGGCCCAAAATATGGGGGTGGTCATGCATCAAGGAAGTAGATCTCGACTCACCGGGATGATAGTAGCCGCAGTAGCCAGGGTCGTCCTCATCCTCCGGGTCGAACTCGTCTTCGCAATGGATGCAGTATGCCAACTTCTTTTCTGGTTCCTCTGCCAAGTCCTCTGTCAAGTCATCTGTCGCCTTTCTTTTCAATGGATTCTCTCCCTGCGCCTCCTCGGTGTTGGGTCTGGCTGACAATAGGTTCAGATTTTGAATAGTTTGGAGGTTAGAGACAACCGTAAAGTCGGAGACTCGATCTTCGATGAGCGACTTGAGTTCGCCATCGCCCTCAGCGTAAAGAGAGAATAAAACGGCGCGGATGCTTAGGGCGGGAGCTGCAACAATCGCGTCAAGGGTCTTGCTATAGCGCTCGTTGACTTGGGGACGCGAGGCACTCTCGTCGTCGGTCATCTTGAGGGCTTGCTCACCACCAAGTGTGAAGAAGGGGGTATGGATATCAATTAGGTCAAACAGAAAGAAGGTCGCACCTTTGTGAACTTTTGTGGGTTTTCGTGGTCTAGGGAAGGTTTTCAAGGGAGAGTTTTTGTGTTCTGTGCGTGGGTCGAAGTAGAAACTGTGCTTTGAGCAAACAAGTCACAAATGGAAGGTACCGTACGCGGAATGAAATCAGGAGGGACCTACGCATGGAAAACTCCATTCGAGCGTGTTTCTTTCTTCTACGCGACACGCGTTGCCTCACGTCCAAATGATGGCAGATGCAAGTTACGGTAAAACGTTCACGCAATCGCAGCTTGTGTTCCTCCTATCGACCATCTTTATGTGATGCATCAACCATCAGAGCCTCAAGTGCCCTCTTCTATAGCTTTGCTGACTGTCTCTCTGCCATGACTTCCGAAGCTTACAGTTCCAGCTCAGTACTCTCAGTGACCATGGTCGGTTTTGCAGCCCTTTGAATTCGTATATCCACCACAGCAGTCATTTTGGTGACCTTCTGGAAATAGGTCCCGAGACGCTTCAATCGTAGGACAGTCATCGAGGAGCCATGGATCGAGACACAGCTCATTACGCCAAAAGTCGCGAATAACCACTAGGTATCCTAGAATGACGGCGGCGCAAACAAGGTTAGCGTTCGCTGTCTAGTAAAGAGCTTGGAAGTTGGGACAGTGGATCAGTAGTAGGGGCTAACTGACCTGGATGGTAGTAGCAATCTTGCCCTGTAAGAGAAACGAGTCAAAGAAGGAAGGCGCGGCACTGAAGACGTGAGTCGAAGAGAGAAATTTTGGTAATCTTCTCGGGGAGTTCGTTCCTTCCTCGTAAATAACGAGTCGTTCAACCACCACCTCCTCATGTGACCTCACGCCTAAAAACCACCAAGCTGACTTGCTTTTCTCCAAAACATCCCTTTGCCGAACTGGCTATCAAGATTCACACCCCAAATTTTCGCACACCATTCATTGCCTCAGGTAGCCAACATGTCTTCAACCCATCGTCATTCCCCGCGTAATAACACTTAACAGGGAAAAGCCCTGTTGTGCACGAAATTGGGTCTCTGCATTCATTTCCCTTGCTCAGTTTCTCAGCGTGTAGATCCCGCCTGTCCTTGAGAAATTCTTCTTTTTTGTTGTCTTTGCTCCGTTCCTGGGCTTTGTTCTCGTTTGCGTTTGAGACCGTTTGAGTCCCGGCCACTGGTAGACGATTCCATCGTAGGCTTCTTCACCATGAACGTCTGACTCGGCCAAGGACGTCCAAGCATGGATTCAAAGGCCTTTTTGGTAGGGAAGGCTTCCCGGACAGCGATCTCTCGAGCCCTCAACGCGGCAAGCAATTGTTTCTGAGGCAGTTCCATTGAGTCAGGAAAGTCCTGGCCATCTTTGTCATACTCGTCGACCCAGTTGTAATCCTCCTCCTCTCTATGGTCGTCTTCCCCATTGATATCGTAGACGTCTGGCCTCTGGGTGGCTTTCTTGGCGGCTTGCTCCTCTGTAAATGGATCAGGGTCCGACTCCTCCGCGTCTGAATCAGACTCTAATGCCTCTGAGGTTTGCCTTCGGAGAGCGATCCAATCAGCCTCCCACGAGGCCATATCTTCTTGGTTTGGTATAGCCATAGCCTTTCGAAATGCGTCGTAGGTTTCCAGCCATAAAGGTCCTTTTCCCGCTTCCCATCAGCAGCCCTATGTCTGCCAAATTTGCACCCCAGCCTGTAATACAGTCCAGGCTTACCGCAACAGCCAAACCAGTATCCGCGCTTGTGCACCTTTCGGTTAATGGGTCGGTCCTCTACAAGGTAGTCAGGACCCAAGGTCTTCCAGTACGGGACGTCGGGATCAAATTGCATTGCTAAAAGCCTCGCCAGTCACCAAGGCTTCTGGTTAACTTTCACGTTCTCAAACAACCCAGGGCTTCTTGTGCAAGAAAGGTGGGTAGTGTTGGTGTTCATACCGACATGATAGCGGCATGACACGGATGTGTCGCCCTCTTCGAAAACTTCTTCACAATCGAGACAGATCTCCAGCTTCGGCGTGGCCTTTCTCTTCTTTGGACTGTCATCTTCGGGTGTTTGAGTTTCGGCTTTCCGTTTTTTACTGCTCCTATACTCAGGAGTCCGCAATTCTGACTCGTCGAGTGGCAGCTTCGAAATAAGGGTTTCGATAATGAATCTCTGGTCGTAGTCCGCGGTGAGATGGCGCAGGACGGCGCGGACGGTGTCATCTGGAGCAGTGTTGATTTGGTCGATGATGTTTCGACCCAAGGCGGATGGTCGGCATGGGGGGAGCAAGGGGGGTTCAAAGCACTTCTTTTTGTTGTTCCAGACCATGGATGCGGTTGTTGTGTTGGACTGGTTAGGCTAGGGGTGGTTGCGGTTCTATGTTAATGGTGGGACTTAGGGGATGGGAATCAGTTGATGCCTCGAACTGGTTGGAACTAGCTGTTTGGAAGAGTAATTGATTGGAGAAACCTTGGTTTCCAAGAAGATGGTGGGTGGTGGCTTTTTATAATCCTTCCAAATGCATGGCGGGGCTTGTGCCCTCGAGATGCTGCAGCGACCAGTGAGGGACATCGGAATGTCCGGCCACTTGACGTAGATTTTGAAGAGGCCGAGTTCGAGGCACGTCAGTCCGGCACCGTTCCTTGTAGGGCCTGAGGGTTAAATGTTTGTCTGTGGCGTTCGGCTGTATGTACGTCGTTGTTAATGCAAGTGAAAGACCTTGAAACCTGCTTGGTCGGACCTACCAGGCATCTGGTTTTCCCAGTATAAAATTGGGCGTCAGCGTCTGCATTGTGGTCTTGGTCAAAGGGCGGGCAAGGCACTGCGTAAAAAGTTGAACAAGGCAGAGCAGTGGGAAGTCTGTCGTATGCAAGAAGACGGAATCCAAGGAAGAGTTCTGGTCCCGCAGTCCGGAAGCAAGGAAAACAACATGCAAACTGGTGGGGGATGACTGCCACACTGCTGGTAGTGGACTCGGGCGCAGCGCGTATTGGCCTATTGCTCCAACGAGCTGTCCACCCTTTGATTAGATGCGTGAGAGCCATGAGGTGGTTGGTGGTTTGTCTGCGAGACGTAAAACAAAATTCGTAGAAAATAGCCAAGTCGCTGTGGTTCAAGATGTTGGAATCACAACTGTCACGCTGCCGGTTGGTGGGTGGTTTGCGCGTCGTCAATTTTAACTTTGTGGCGCCGCGGGGGTGACCCATGTCCATTGGGTCCAAAGCAAATGACTAACAAATCGAACTTGGTCGATAAAAAAGAACAAGGACGGGAAGCTGGCCTCAACCTAAAAGCACTATCGTTGGACAGCCACGTCAACGCATCGCCATGCATCTTGTCCTGTCGGAGATAACTTACCCTCGCATAGGTATCTAAAAGGATATATCTTGAAAAAAAAAGTAAGCTGTACAGATAAGTTTGACGTGTGCTCGATGCTTCTGTTTTCCTGCGGATCGAATATTTGGACCCTAACCCTTGGTCACCTACTCACGTTCGCCGCGTTCTGTGGCCATATAGGTAGGTATTTGCTGTTTCGCGTGAGCAGAGTGAGACAAAGAGACCCTGGATGTTGAAGATGCCGGTGATATTCGTTGGCTTTTGGTGCTGGCTTGATGAGGTTTCCGAGATAACTGTAGGAACTATTGCGTTTCGATCAGGCCAACCACATACTACTTGAAAAAGGTTGAAGAGTCATCGAGCATGACGTCTGTCGCGTTAAAATACATATCATCTAGTCACCAAGTATCCAACTCAGTCTGATCCAAAGCGAAGACGTGCTATATGGTTGCATGATTCACTTGGACTCCAAGTCCCGTACCAGATCGATCTTCGGTCAATGTTGTTGCCAACCACGCCTTCCCTTTTGATCCCTTTTTCATCCAGCTCCCCAGCACCATGATTGCAGCCATGTCCTTCCTTCTGCCTCCGATCCTTCTCATTACTTGCCCCCATCATCCTCCTCTTCATCCTCGTCCTCGTCCTCCTCATCTTCTTCCGTCTCTTCGTCCTCCTCCTCACTGGAACTCTCAACGTCACTCCCCGGGAACTTCCCCCTCTTCCCATCCGCCGCCCTATGTCTCCCAAGCTTGCAACCCACAAGCCCCTCACTCCCCAATGCCTCGCAGCAGGGGTAAACGAACCCATCAGGGTTTTCCTTTCGCATGATCTCAGTGTCGTAGATTTCGTCTGGATAAGGCCAGTCAATCCAACCGGGCGCGTCCTCGTCTAATTCCATGTCGTCTAAAGGGAGCTTGTTAGTCATATGTCTGTCATATGTCTGTCCACCTTGCTAAGGTACGTAGTATTGCGGGTGGGAACTTACAAGGATGATACAGGCACGTCTTGGACCTGTCCCCTTCCTCGAAAAGCTCATCGCATTGGACGCAGATATGCGTGGTGGGCGCTTTTCTTTTCTTGGGGTTCGATGCCTCGTTTGATGCTATCCCAATTTTCCCAGTAGTACTGGCTGCCGTGTTTGCAAGCCCAAGTGGCAGCTTGGCCATGATGGTTGCGATCCGCGATTTGCAGGTGTCGTCTCCGGTGAGAGCGCGGAGAACGGCCCGGACGGTGTCTTCGGGCGCCAAGGTGATGGCGGTCATGAGCTGGTCATCCGTGGGCTTGGGTGCACGGAGGGAAGACATGGTTTTGGACTGGCTATTGTAATAATATCAGGATTCGGTCTTATGTGGAATTCGAAATGGGGTATGATTAATTTTCTTGTGCGGTTTGGAGTTGGGATGTCGAGATGTCGAAGTTTGAACTTTGAAGTTCTTCGTGTTCGAAGATTCCAGCTGGCTTCAGTGGTGCGCGGTCCTGAATTTTCGGAATTCAGGGAGTGTGTGGCGGACTTGCATATGCGGGGCCGAACCACCTCATGGGGCTTGTTTCCCCGCAKATGACCATTGCGTGCCGCCTTGTTGGTAATATGATCCAATGCCCGTTCTGGATCCTTTGAAACGATTCGACGACGAGTCTGGCTTTGTGATTGAGAGGCTAATGATTGCGTTTGACAAGGTGTGGAATCCTTAAGAAAACCAAGCGTATAACCCTCGAGCCGTAGATGCTCAGCTTTCCCATGGTGCACCCCTCGTCAACACTTGAGCCCCGCTCGCCATAGCAATGAAAGATGAACCCGTTGGGATTCTGTTTACGGCAGTAATCAGAGTCTTCGGTCGGGACATAGTCCGGCCAATCAGGCCAAAGGTCCCCCTCGTAGTCGATTTCCATGTCGTCTGCGCACGCCGGAAGAGGGCAAAGGTCAGCATCCACTCTGTGGGATTCTAGAGGTAATTTGTCACACGGACATTTGCCCACAGTTCTGGGTTAGAGTTACCGAGGCTTAACAAAGCCTCAACGCTCGTCATCAGCCTTAAAAATGCCTGACGGCCTCCGGCCGCGAGACTCAACCTCATTCCGGCCAGACTCTCGGCCACCGGCACAACTTACCTGAGCCTCTCTCACGCCATTAAGCTAACCAAGCCAACCAGGGAACTACGGATAACGCTGAGCATCATCACGAGGTTCCCCTCGTATCACGGGGCACCGATTAGGGGTATGGTAAGATATGCGTTGTCGTGCGAAGAAGAGGAAAGTAAGATGTGCGTGGAGGACTGGCTATACGAGCGAGAGCCCAGACGGGCCAGTCCGAGCGCGCGCACGTGCAGCTCCACGTGGCTACTATACGACAAGAAGTAGGGCGACCGGACGAAGGCCGGCGCCAGAAAGAAGAAGGAGAATGGTTGAAAGCACTCAGGAAGATCCACGTGTATGAAG
>RAOB01000639.1:0-18534 GCA_009804825.1 Neurospora sp. FGSC 26638 | reverse complement strand
TTTTTTTTTTTTTTTTTTTGTCTTGGCTGTGGCCTGAAAACCCCGACCTCGTTACTCGTTGCACGAACGGGCCTTTCGACAACAGGTACAAGGGCAAATGTTGAAGTAGATGAGACGACCTTGGGGCGGAAGTCGAGCCGCGCACCCATTTCACACCCCACACCTCCTGTATATATCTTGCGCGTCTTCAGTTTGCCTGAGAGTTGTCGTCGAGTCACTCATCCAAACACTTCCAAGTCTCAAGTAGAAATACTCCAAAGTGATGATGGTATTTTCATCATTCCTCACTATCAATTTCGCTCCTCTCGCGAATCGGCCAGATCTGTCCTCTTCCATCAGAGACTAGGATAGAAGACCGGTGACGGAGTGACTCGCACCATACATCATCCCTTCCGATATATCGCAACTCCGGCCGCACATACTCGTCTCAAGGGCAGCCTGGTGTACCGGAAAGGGTAGTATGGTTTCCTTTCTCTCAACAGGGGTATCTTCATTCTGACAACTTTTCAACCTCTCCATCAACCACCCCATCATCAACCCTTCTTCTCCTTCTCCTTCTCCGCCCTCCGCCTCCTCTTCTCCTCCTTCTTCGCTCTCCTCTCCTTCTTCCTCGCTTTCCTCTCCTCCTTCGTCTCTCCTTCTCTCCTCCTCATCTTCTCCTCCTTCTTCGCCGCCTTTTTCGCCCTCTTGTCCTCTTTCTTTTTCAGTTTCTCCATCGCCTTCCTCCTTTTCTTTTCCTCCTTCTTCTCCTCCTTCTTTTTACTACTCTCCCTCTGCTTCTTCTTCACCCCACCTTTAAGTCCAGCCACATCCTCCCTATCAGTCGGCGTACTCCTCCCACTTTCTTCTGACCCAACCGTCCCAGCCAGTCCCTCCCCCCTAACAAAACTCGCATAAAGCCCTCCCGCCCCCGTATACTTCCCCCCACCAATATTCGTCGTAACAGCATCCAGCTTCGACTGCGTCGTCGTCTGCACCACTTTTCCATCTTTCGAAGTGTCCAGCCCCTTCAGCTTCTCGTCAAAGGCCGCCAGCCACCATTGGTCCGACGTGTAGTGCGTCGATTGGCCGATGCCGCGGCCGTCGGTGTTGCGGGAGATGCGAAGCGGGTTGGACAGGCCGATGGAGTTGTCGGTCGGGTGCAGGGAGTAGCCTTTGCCGCGCCAGCCTTGGGATTTTAGGAGGCGTTCGCCGTATTTTGTGTTGTTGGAGGACATGTTGGGTGTGTTGGATGTGGTTGCGATGGGGAGTGAGTGTCTGATCGCGAGGGATTGGCGACAGATTGGATGGAGGGTGTCGCGAATTGGTTGTTGCGATCGGGTTCGAGCAATCGTTCTTCAGAAAATTGTCGGTTGGTCGGTCGCTCGCGCGGACGAACGCAGAGTTATCGTGATGCCTGAGGCGAGAGGTACAGCTCCAGTTGATTATATACAGGGCGGAAGGCTGAAGGAGTGACGTGGAAGGGATGGATGCGCCGACGAGGGATTGGGTCTTTCAGTCCTTCTTGCCCATTGTCCGTTCGCGATCGCCAAATTCTGGAGTTCCTCAAAAGAAAGTTTGGCTGTGGGGTCGGACTTTTTTGTGCAGGGATGAGAGTGGAGTCTGGATAAGCTTAATGGAGCCATGTTATTGGTAGAGATTAGAAAGATACTTGTGTACTTTGGGGAAGTCTGGGCAATTCGACCATCGAGGTTCTCCTTTTTTTCCTTGGAGGTGTTTACATACGTACACAGTAAATGTAAACATATCCAATACATCTGGAGCTGATGCGTCGTTGAAGGGTCCTGCTGAGAACAATAAGAAACAGCGTAATGTAATAAAAGACCTCTAATGCATTTGTACCATCTATATACCGTCCGTTTCTATAGATGACCTTAGACGATTAAAGCGACTATCCATCTCCTGGCTTGCTATTCCTTTGTACACAACCAACCACCATCTTTCTTCACCAAGACGCTTCTTTCCTTATTGAAGCTCTCTTCGTATTTGGACCTAGAGCTCATCCCCACTAAACTCATCCGCAAACACCTCCTTAACCAGATTCTTCTTGTTAATCTTCCCCATCGCGTTCCTCGGGATCTTATCCACAATCTTCAACACCTGCGGGATCTTATACGCCGCCAACCGATCCTTCAACGCCCTCCTCATCTCCAACGGGCTCCACTTGCCCTCGGGCACATGCTCCTTATCCAGAATCACCACCGCGCCAACCTTCTGCCCCCACTTCCCACTAGGGACCGCCAGCACCGCGCACTCGGCCACCTGAGGCAGGCTGAGCATCTCCCTCTCCACCTCCAGCGCCGACACCTTCTCACCACCGCTCTTGATGATATCCGCGCTCTTCCGCCCAAGGATGAAGTACATATCCCCCCTCGCCCAGTCCTTCTGGCTCTCGCGGTCACTCTTGCTCGCGCCCTCGGGAGCTGGCCTCCTGACGGCTACGTCGCCCGTCTTGAACCAGCGCCCCCTGCTGCCCGCAACGTCCTTCTCGTCAGTGACGAACTCCTTGGCTGTCGCCTCTGGGTTGCGCCAGTATTCCCTGAAGATGCTTGGCCCGCGCAACTGAATCTCGCCCGCACGCTCACGGCCCGTCTCGGGATCCCGTTCCTGCCCTGGCTCAATGATGGTGTTGTTCTCGATATCGACCAGGCGGGCTTCCACGCCGGGAAGAGGCCAGCCTACGGAGCCGTCGACGCGGTCGGCGGTTTCGAGGCCGCACGAGAGGGCCATGCCTACTTCGGTCATGCCGTAGCGCTCGAGGAGGACGTTGCCGGAGGAAAGGTCGTGCCAGGCCTTCTTGATTGGGGTAGGGAGGGCGGCGGAGCCGGAGATGGCGAGGCGAAGGTTTCTGGGAGCAATGGCCTCGCGAGTGGCGGCTTGGAGGTCGTCGGGGAGATGCTTGTGGGTGGTTAGGAGGCGAGAGTAGACCGTCGGGACAACGGTGAAGAAGGTGATCTTCTTCTTGTCGGATGTGTCGGGGAGGAAGGGAGCAGCGAAACGCTTCCAGACGGCGTCGGGGTTGAAAGGGAACATGAACTCGATGGAGCTGCCGGAGAAGAGAGGGGTGAAGATGGCGTTGATGGTGCCGTGGATGTGGTGCAGAGGTAGCACGTGGAGGAGGTGATCGGCGGGTGTGTATTCCCAGGCGTGGATGAGGGAGCGGGCTTGGGCGGTCATGACTGACTGGGGGATGAGTACGCCTTTCTGTATCAGGGGTTAGTCAGTAATACATTGATAAAACGAACTAGGCTGGAGGATTGCGTACAGGCCGGTTGGTGGTTCCGGAGGTGTAGAGCATCATGCCCGCTTCTCCCGGTCCGGACTTGGAGTCCAGAGTGACCTGCTCATGCTGGTTTCCTCCTTGGAACTTGGTAAGCTCAAGAAGGGTTGGCTTAGAATCCAATTCCGTCTTTAACACCTCCTGTGCCTTGCTGGTGAACTTGGCGGAGGAGAGAAGCAACAGGGCTTCGCTGTGGTTCAGGATGTACTGGAGCTCCGGAGCTGGGAAAGCAGGGGACAAGGGCACGGCAATAGACTTGGCAGCCAAACATGCCAACAGAGTTACTTATTACGGAATCACATGTTAGTATCTTTTACCGTTCGAGGTCAATGGCTGGATGTAGATAGATGACTGGCTTACCTACATAGTCGTAGCTGTTTTCTACCAAGAAAGCAATGCGTTCGCCGTTCAGATCTTCCTTGCCAGCGGTCTCATATAGCCTATTCCGGGTCTTGCAAACATCCCCTAGGAGCTCGCCATACTGGAAGGTCCTCCCACTGTTTGAGTGAACAACAAGAGTAGACTTGGGGTCATGGCGAGAGATAGCCTCGAAGACGGGCAGCTTGGGGAGTGTGGACGCCATTCTTCCACTTACGGCACCGACCGATCTGCAGTTGAGGTATCGCGGAGGGGAAGCAAAGGCGGCAGGAGTCTTGTTAAGCAACCGGGAACCAAGTCGCCTGGTGCCGAGGGTTATAAAGGGTAGGTTCATTGGGAAAGAAGAAGAAGGAGAGGCCCCGGAGGTTGGGCGCGGGTACTACCTTGGCCACTTTATATTGCGATGATCTGGGTCCTGAGGACCGAAAACGGTACGCGCGTGTCTAACGGAGCACGGTTAGGTAGGTGAATGGTCGGTCGGCTTACACCAACCCGATGTCAAGCTCGCAAGGTGCGTCTGAAGTGCTGTGATAGTGCTGATCTAGAGGTACCTAGCCCCGGCCCAGTGGAACTGGAAATGTTGGACGGAGATACATGTAGATGCCGAGTCGGGTCACCTCTTTTACTCTTTGACCTCCCCATCGTTGCACTGGCAACGCCAACATTCGAGCCATATCACCTTGTATGTCAACAAACATCACCATGAGGAAAAGCAAACACCATGCTAGAGGTATGCTAGGTAGGGAACATGTTTTCTCCTGCTGCTCCAATTCGGCAATACGGTAAAAAGATGGCGCCCCTTCAGCGGCTTTCTGTCCCACCCCAGTTGATATGCACCCCTGCAGCCGAAAGATCGTGGGGCTTACAGGGTGCAAATAATGGGGTTCCCCGCGTATTCCCATTGGGTGGCTTCTGTCATCCAACCTTTTGGTCAAGCTCAATCAATGGAAGCTCTCCTCTGCCCCTCCTCCACCACGAACAACTTACGAAACTTTGTTGTTGATCAACGACCATCATCATTCGGCGTCATTGTCCTACTTAACGCCATCGTTTTACGACCAAACCTCCTCATCCCAAGCGACACATACCCCGCGCCGACTTGCACCAAAGCGCAAGCGCATAGCTAACCCGACCCAAAACCTCTCCGTTCCCTAGTCTCCCGGCCGGCCGATACCACCCCCGGGATCTACTTCTATGTTGCGCCGCACCGTCCTCGGCCTCACCAGAAGCGCCACGACCGCCGTGACTCCCTTGACCGCCTTCCGACCACTCTCTACCACCAGTATCATCATGTCTTCGTCGACCATGACGTCCGAATCCCCTTCCACTACCCCACTGGAGGATGCGATTCGTGAAAAGGTTACTCGCTCCCACAAGCTCCCACAAGCTCCCATAACCCTCCATCTATCCGCCCCTGCCTCAATCCCAGTCTTCCCTCCCTCCCATCTTCCTCCCCCCCTTCTTACTCCTCGTCCTACACCTTCCAGCCCGATCAACCACCGCTAACCCACCCCTTCCGCCCCCCTCACAGATCACAACCCACCTAACCCCCCGCACCCTCCAAATCCACAACGACTCGCACCTACACGCCCACCACTCCGCCATGCGCGGCGTCACGTCGCGCGAAACGCACTTCCGGGTTATTATCTCGTCCGACGCCTTCAAGGGCAAGATGCAGCCGGCCCGTCATCGATTGGTTTACGGGTTGCTCAAGGATGAGATGGCGAAGGAGGGCGGGATCCATGCGTTGCAATTGAGGACGATGACGTTGGAGGAGGAGGATAAGAGGAGGGAAAAGGAGGAGGGGGAGGAGAGGGCGAGGACTTGTAAGGACTAAGAACTGAGGGGCTGGTTGGAAAGGAGAGGGTGGGTGGGGGGAGTAGGATGGTTGGAGGATACGGGGGGGTGAAGGAACGGGGATAGCAAGAGAGTGATGTGGTTGTTGGTTATTCTGCCAGCTAAAGATCGGATTTGTGGAGGACAGGATTTAAAATAGACAAGGGAAAGGGGCAAGGAGGAAGCAAGAGGAGGAAAAGAGGCACGAATGATACCCACGAACCTAATAAACGCAACAATGTTGGATTGAAGCATTGCTAAACCCGTACTGAAGTGCCAATTTGTCACAATAATAGTCATGAAGAACATGTTGAAGGTAAGTCGTAGTTCAAGCCACGAAGCTCGCTCGCTGTCTCTTTCTTTCGCTATCCTATGTAACTGCCCAAAAGATACGCCAAATAGAAAGCACACCGTGGTTTTGTAAACCCTGCCTAATCGCTCCGACCCCCCATCATCACACACAAAGTTAGGTAATGACCAACGGCTAACAGTACGGAACGCTCATGACGGAGAAGCTGTGCTTCCACAGTTCTCAAGGCCAAGAAGCTGTGTCTCATGAGTGCTTGTCTTCAACTGATGCTTCATCTTCACAACACCCGCTGGGATCTTTTTTCTGATCAACCATGTCTGAAAAGGTCCCAGTTTTGGTGTCATTGGCGGAGACGGGTGGTCGACGGGACAAGGAATCTTTTCGTACTGGCGGACAAAGGTAGAGGGAACGAATGATTTGGGCCAAATGATACAGGGAAAATGTTCGTATTGGTGGACGACGGCATGGGGAGAAGGAACCGGTCTAAGTAGGTATTCGTAATTGTAGGGAGGGTCTCCTAGAGCGGGAGGCGGGAGTGCGAATGAACGGGAAGTGCGGCGCTACGGGACATCCTATTCAATACGGTCAACCGCTTCCAACGTTGTGTCGGCGTAGCTCTGGAGGCCTTCGCCGCACTAAGTTGGAGAGAACAGAGTTTAGTATGAAGTAATTTAAAGATGTGTTGGGAAGGGAAGAGGGAGCAGAAGAAGACAACAGAGGCAAAACTTACGTAGCTGACTAGAGGGCTAACCTCCACGCCGTCCTCCACGCCTTCCGCGAACTTGGCACCAGCCGCCTCCAACCAACTCCGTCCCTGAGCCATGATATCGTGCCTGCTGGTATCCGGATCATCCTCGCCCGTTCCCCTGGCGTTCTTGAGCGGGCTGAACTCATCCTCGCGCTTAACCTCCATGCAAGAGAACTTGGAAAGCTCGATCAGGGGGAAGACGTCGAAAACAAACTGCTCCAACTTGATGCCATTGGACTTCTCAGGCTTCACAGTATTTCCCGACTCCAGGTCCGCATAAGGAATCTTCTTCCGGGCAATGTGGTGCGGCAGGTTGCCCGCCCACTCGGGGATCGACTTAAGGAAGCGGAACGAGTAGTAGTGGTTGACAATGTTGGCGGCACGGAACTTGAGAACTCCAGGTTGTGCGGGGTCCTCCTCGGCAGCAACGTCTGGGTCGATCTCGCTGTACTCGACGACGTCGGGCTTGCCGTTCTTGGTGAGAATAAGTCCCACGGGTTCAGTCGCGTTGCGCTTGCGCACTACCTTGGTACCGATATCGACGTCCTGGGAAGCGCAGTAGCCGATGAAGACGGGATCCGCGACCTTGACGAGACAGTTGTCCACGCAGTAGGCGTGAACGTGCTCAATGCCGCGGCGGGCCATGTCGTCGAGCACCTTGGCATCAACCAGAGCGTTGTAGATGCCGCCGTTTCCATCAGGAGCGACGGCGACCCTGGACTTGCTCTCAAGGAGGATCTTGCCGTCGTTGGAGATGCAAGGAAGCACACCCTGCTCGAAGATGATGACCTGTTCAGGGTTGAGGCCGAAGTAGTTGTTGGCCTTGAAGAAGTCCTCGGTGGCCTTGCGAGTAGGGCCAGACGTCATGACGTACCATGGCACCACCGGGGAGCCGGTCTGCTCGCGTTGCTCCGAAGCCAGCACCTGGAGCCTCGCGATTCTTTCGGCCTGGATCTGGAAGAGAGACTTGTGGGAGGGCAGACCGATGTCGAAGCAGCCCTTGGGGGCGGAACTGCCAAGACGGGTGCCCTGACCGCCCGCCATGAGGACAACAGCAACCTTATTGTCAGCAATTAGCTGCAGGCCGCGCTTCCACCACTCATCCTGAGTCTGCTTGTCGGAGTCCAGGATACTGGCTCTGGCCGAGTCAGGCAATGGCTCGAGGGTGGGCTTGTCACTCTCGGTGGTCTGAGGAGTGAGCGCCTTGGCGGCGATCTTGTTGATATAGAGGGGATCGAAGGCGGCAAGCTGCTTGTAGAGCTGCGCCTGTTCTTCGCTCGAAAGGGAGTCGTAGAAGGTGAAGACCTGGCCCTGGCCGGCGTTGGTGTACTTGTCCTTGAGCTCGGAGACCTGCTCCGGGGTCGGCACTGGATCGGCGGCCATTGTGATTATTCGGTATTAGTTGTGGTTGGGTATATAGTATGAAACGCGGAATGCGATCGATGTGACGGAAGGTCTCGATGTCGCGATGGAGGGGCCGTCGTGGTAGTCGGGGCAACCGATTCGGGGGAACTGGTGCTATAACTTTTCGTTAGATGGCTGAGTAGGCTGGGAATGAATGGGGAGGGAGAAAAATTATTTCAACGAGGAATTGGAAGAGAGGCGCAGCTTCAGCTATAAACAGATTCCGAGAGAGGAAGTGACGTGGGACACAAGAGGAGACAATACGAGCTGACGAGAAGCTGAAAGAAACGACTGGAGAACAAGGCCCAAGACTCCAAACACGAGACGGGATGCGCTGCTGCCACTGGGACCACTGCAGCGACGATTGGATGAACCCCACCAGCTTCTGTCACCGCCAATCGAGTCCAGAGCTTACCCCACCACTTGTTAGTAATTGTCAGGGAATAGCACAATAAGGCTAACAACGTCGAAGCCAGCACTGCCAGGTGGTCTGGTGGAAGCCACGCAGCGGATAGCCACCTCCTAGGTATACGTCACGCCTTGGCCGGTGATGTTTTGAACACAAAGATCGCGGCGGTTACTTCGAAGCCAACTTTGTTGAGTTCATTAGTGGGAAGAAACCGAGATATTCATCGATAACTGAAGATGCGGAAAAGATATCCTAACTCAAGCAGAGCCAGATTTGCGCCCACTAGTTTGTTTGGTTGCTGAACGTGATTCTGTGGAAGCATAGATTGAAACACATCCATTTAAATACGGTCACACTTTGCAGCATACTTCCGTTGCCAAATGGGCTTCCGAACACTCTATTCGGTCTCGTGTTGAGCCCTTGTAACCTTATGGACCCCGAGGACACTCTTCGTTTACTCCATAGGTAACCTTGAGGTTCAGACGCATTGAACATGGTATATATGCCAGAGTATAGGTTCTATTTCTGATTGATTCCATCGAGTGGATGTTTTTCATGTGTGCCAGGACCATTACTTTCTCAAATGGGGGTTATTCAAGAACGTGCTCGCTTGGGTGGGGCAGGGCTTCTTCAGACGTTACAATAGTCCCGAACTGTGGAAGTTCAGCTGGCTTCCGGCTACCACATATCTTTCATGCTCGCTTGATACGAAAAGATATGGCACAACTTGATGAGGTTGGGAAAAAAAAAAAAAAGAGCAGAGATTAATTGGAGTATAAAAGCATAAAGACATGTCATATACCACAAAGCAATGACAGTATTTGCTCCGTATGGTTCCATTTTGTACTATTGTTTTGTTTCGTCGACTCGTCAGTTTTTATGCTTGGGAACCAGGGGCATTTCTATCGAGGAGATATATCTCATTACAGCCTTGTAAGATGAGATTTCCCGAATGGCATGTTCACATGGCGCCCGACTTGTTTTCATGAGGGTAGTGTGATATTCAGACCGGAACAAGTTCAAGTTTATCCCTAAGTATAATCATCTGCCCAGATAGAAGTCCACAAGGCCATTCACAGCATATCTTTCCGTCTTTCTCGTGATTTGAACGGCATTGTTTGAGCTGATGATGGAGAATACAGTGGTAACAGGAGTCACTCATATAAGTGACAGTGGTCTGGGTAACGATGATAATGCTATGCAAAAGATGTACCCCAACACTCCACGATACCGACATGACATAGACTAAAAGGGGAATCGGAGGTATCGATCCAAAGAGTAGCTACACGTACATGTGTATATGTGTACATAGAAAAGAGAATAACTCAAAAGTGTTCCTTCCAGAACCTGAAATCGACCTCACGACTCGTCGCCGCCTTAGCCGCCTTCTTGATATCACGGGCTGTTCAGAAAATATGTCAGCAAGTCGTCCTCGTAAGTTCATAACGGAAAGAAAGGGGGAGGGGGCAGAAAAAAACTCACCAGCAGCACTAGGCCCACAGAAATACACTCCCACCGTCGTCCGCATATTCCCCTCCAACCCATTCAGATACGTCCGATCCAAAATCCCGTTCCGCATACTCTCAAAGAACCTTTGAAAGTTAGGCCGTCCAAAGTTCGTCCTCGCCTTCAGCTCCGTCAGCGGATCCACGTCGGCACCGACACTATTCAGCACAATGTTCTGCGTGGTATCCATGTCCAGTTTCTGGGTGAGGTACGTATGAATCTTGAGGAACTCTATGCCGCTCGATCCGGGAATCCGGGCTGCCTCGCTCGACTGCTGCTCCAGTGAACTCAGCAAAATCTGGAACCACTCGAATGAGGAGGTATCCTTGCACACCCAGATAAACTCGACACGGCGAAGGCGGGTGGGCGGGTTCGGCCCGTTGCGCAGGTGCCAGATGTTCTTGAGGATGGAGGCCCAGGGGGTGACGCCGATACCAGTGCCGATGAGCACAGCGATCTCGTTCTCGAAGACGTCTTCGGCTGGAGCACCGTAGGGCCCGTCGATGCGGAGCGGGGGCAGGTGGTCGCCGTTCATAAGGGCGACTTCGTACATGCCGTTGGGGTCGACGCCGTCGTAGAGCTTAGCTTGGGCGGGGCCGGCGCCGACCGAGTTGGCGAGTTCCTTGGTGAAGTCACCGACTTGGCGGATGTGCACGGAAACGTAAGGGTCGTAGGGGCACGAGGTGATGGTGAAGGGGTGCCATTGGTACTTGGAGACTTGGGGCATCTGCAGGAAGAGCCACTGGCCGGCCTTGTACTTGAATGAGGGCTTGTGAAACTGGATCTCGACGACGTCGTAGGGGTGGCGGACCACGCGGGTGATCTTGGTTTCGCGGATGGCGCGGATCTCGCGGTAGAGGCGCTCGAGGAGGTAGAAGCCGCCCGTCCAGAGCTCCCAGCGCCAGCCGAGGTAGCCGATGCAGTGCTCCCAGTACTGCTCACCGGCAAAGGGCGAGAATCCGTCGGCAGTGTCGCGGACGAAGCAGCCAGTCGTGTGGGTGTACAGGGCGAGGAAGAAGGGGATGAAGAGGTGGTGAGTGTACCAGAAGGTCTCGAAGGATTGCTGTCTAATGCGATGGTGGGCTGTCGTGTACATCAGGAGCATGCAAAGGAGCATGACATGGCCGGTGATACCACCAGGTTGGGCGTAATGAATCTGGACTGCCGATACGGGGCGAATCTGTGTCTTCTCAACGTTGAAGAAGCTGTTGCCAGGTTAGCAGTGTCTCGCTGTTTCCCAGTGGTTTGTGGGTGATACTCACTTAACGTAATGAGATGCAGTATGGATAATGGTAAAGAGAAGCATAGCGTAAGCGAGCTGTCTGTGCATCCAAATATTCTCATCGAGTGGGATGAATCTGATCTTAGGTCGGATAAACCTCATAATCGTTCTGCAAACTGGCAACAGGATGAGCATGCCATCTACACTCAATACTAGACCGGCACCTCGAGAGAACCAGACTGAGTACTTTAAACTGTTTAGACCCGCTAGACGGGCATCACTTGCTTGCTTCCACCTGTAGATCGTTGTGTCAGTAATTGTTCCTTTGCTCAACAAGTCCCAAGCCTATTCGACCACCGACTGAGAATATCAAAACGTACCATCCATAAGCAAACAGTCCCCAGTGAAACGCCCAGAAGAGCACATGGAAGAGCAGCTTCGTTGGCGTGAGCTGCTTCTTCAGCAGCACGAGGAGACTCATGTTGGCGACTGCTTGGATTTCCTCCGCTTAGCCCGTACTCAATAACACAATCGATTCCGGCAGTTGATGAAACGTCGACCTGCGACTCGTGAACACAGTGTAAGGTTCGTGGGTATCGAAGCCGTGGTGACTGGTTGTTGTAACGACCGTAAGATTCCCTTTGCCGACACTCTGATATTCAAAAATGATCCGTCCTCCCAATTAAGTTGATATCGGTATGCGTCTCGGTGAACCAGGTCGGTGAAGATGAAGCACGGTAAACCCAACAACAAGACACAAACACCAGTGAAAGAATAGAAAGTAAAGAGTGATCTGAGCCAGCAGCTAAAGAGAATGGAAGGGTGGAGTAACCGTAAGGCTCAAAGAAAAATGTTACCTCACAAGGTGAGGAAAAGAAAGAGAGATGGTAGGAACCACGACAGAAAGTATACGCGGGGGAAGCCCAACCTCAAGAGGGGAGATAGTTGATGGGAGCCAAGACTGGAGTGAGTGGGATGCTTGTCGGCTGCCCACAGAATTCCGTCGATTAGTAGTGGTGATGTTATTGTCCGGGGTCAATGGTCAGACCCGGGGAACACGGCAGTAGGACAATCCGAGCTTCCTTGCTGGACGGTTGAAGTAGTTTTTGACTGTGCTGGACGGTACCGAATAACTAGGTGTAACCGTATAGTCGGGTTTCGCGATCCAGGATAGGTGTGTCAGATTCCCGCTGGGCGTTGACTGATATCAGACGGACAAGGTCTTTGCGACAGTTTGAGACGAAGGCTGTTAGAGACGCTTTGACGAGGGGGTTGCGGGAGGCGACTTGAATGTTTCGACTGCGACAGGGGTTGAGTATAGCGTGGTAGCGAACCCTTAAACAGCGTGGTATTGTCGGCTTGGTGACAGTGAAGCTTGAAGAGGCAGGAAGTAACGGGAGAGGAAAGAGTGAAAAGGGAAGGAGAGAGCTGAAAAAGATAAACAGAAACCGCCTCAGGGCCCAGAATCCCAAGAATATCAAGAGTGAAAAGTTAGGCCCAATCAGGAAATGCTGTCACACCCATATCGTCCCGGCGCTTAACGGTTGGGTTACGGACAGGGGGAGACTCGTCTCGAACAGGCCAAATTGTCTCTGCTCCTTTGTGCAGTGACATGCTCTCGGCGGCGCTAGACACCAGAGAAGGATGGCGCCCTGCAGGAGAACTCGTGGTTTGGAGCTTCTCTTCGTCCAATGATATCTCACAATTGCCTGGTAAGGTGACGACAGCCTCTAGACCAGTTCAGGACTACTAGATCGATTAGCTCTTGTGCTTGTCGCCGCAGATATCCATCTCTGTGCACTCCGAGTTCCTGTAACCGACCCGAGGGACGGAAAAAGCGTGGTAACATGTCAATGTGAGATAACCGCATCTTGAACTTGACCTACTACACCGTGATATGTTTAAGCATACTGCTATCACTCCTTGGCCGTGGCTACGCATAATGATCTGGTGGGCTGATGACCCAGACTCTATATGGCCTCTGCGAGATATTGTTCCTCTCAGCGGCACACGGAGTTGAGCACTTGAGTCCGACGATGTGGTCCGGTTCATGTTTGGATATTGACTGCTTTTTCCTCGAGTTAACAACTCAAGGATAAGGCCCTGGAGACTCAATTAGGAAAGCCGTCATGTAGCAGATTTGGCAGCCAAAAGCTGGAAGAATTAATGATCGTCCAACTTTGGGTAGGGTGTCATCCCTTGGTTTCGTTTGAGGTCGGACAGGGGGGCCACGGGGGCCAAGGAAGACTGGAAGAGAGAGGTTCCGAATCCCCTCGGGCCCTCGGGGTGACTTTGAACGTCTAGTGAAACGAGGAGCGATACATATGTGCTGTGCTCTTCAAAGAAACCATTCTAGAAGGGAGCTTGAGGGTTGCTTTTGTTGCGTGCCAGGAGAGTTGGATTTGAATGAACTAGAGTGTGCCTTGAACATGGTTGAGCTGTTCAGACGGACACCTCACTCATGTCAAACTCTCTGAAGGAAGCACCATGGCGAAGACATGCAAGAATTCAAAAAAATCAAGCTCAAAAAAAGACTGATATCTTGGGTTGGGGGCCGTGCAAGGAAGAATGCCGACTTGGTTCAAACCTTGTCACCACCACGAGGCGGTTGGGGAGCATGTGTAAATCGAAGAGGCCTTGATGGGCAGCGGCGATCAGGGTGCAACTAAACGTGGGGAAAATCGTACGATATCTCTCGAAACATGGGCATTCCTGGTGTCGAGAAGGAAACCGATGTGGTACAAGAACGAAGCTCTGAAGGCTCGCAGAGGGTATATAAAGAAGCTTGAGTCTCTTCCAGAAAGGCTCTTTGGCTGTTCTTTCAGGCTAGCTGCCTTGTCACATTCCATGACAGGAAGGGGGCAGTTGACATTGCAAATGACTGACGGGAAATTTGCAGCGGATAAGATGAGATGTCCATGATTGCCTGTCGAGTTAAATGAAGCACAAATCTCCTCGAGTCGCGTTGATGGTCAACACCCAGTACACAGAGTCGATCGTCGGACAGGGTGTTTGTAAAGGTTGATGAGGCTATTCGCGTTTGCAAGAGTAAGTTGAACTCGAGACTCAAGATGGTGTAAAGTCGGTGCCATGACATGTCAAACTTGTTTGGTTGAACTTTGAAATATCGGTCAGTGGCTTGAACGTCATTCAGTGTGGCTGTGAGGCAAGGGGAGCTATTCTGATTGGCCTATTCCTTCCATTTCATCGTATCGACTGGCGGGGAAGTCCCGTCAAGGCCCAAGTGGATCCCGTCGCTTTGATGGGACCAACCTCAACGAGCAGACGGTCCCACCTATATTTAGGCGGTGGGTTTCGCGGCCTTCGTCACTGTACATGTGTCCCGCTACAGAAGGCCGGTCAGCGTCAGGCACCAATTCGATCAAGGGTACAGGTACCAGCGCACAATGGATTGGCACAGAGGGCGCTCCCGTTGCTCCTGCCAGGGGAGGCGGAGCACCAGCGATTACGCATCTCATCCAAGGAACGATCACGGGCGCTGGAACACTCAACACTGGCAACTCCAGCATCTTCCAAGTTCCAGTCTCTCTTCCTCCGACATACCACCCTCACCACCACCCCTCCACGCAATATCCCGCAAGCTATTACCGGCCCGTGCCTAGTACCCGTTATCGCGGACATTCGATCGTTACACACATATCCCACGACAGCCTTGGTGGGCAGCGCGAATTGCTGGTAATAGCAGTTCAGGAGACAACTTGAAAGTACACCAAAGAGAGAGAGAGAGAGACACACACAACACCCGCCATGGTGAGTTGCATCATCCGACCCAAGCCGACCCAGCCCAACCCAATCCGAGACCAAGGGAATGCGCCGGCCACAACAACATACACACTCCGACAAGCACTAACCAATGTCTCTCTATCCTCACAGGGTATCACAAAACGATCAAAGGACAAGGCCGCGCGGGCTGAGCGCTCTGCTGGCGGAGACAAGTCCAGCTCGGCCCCCAAGAAAGCCACTTTCGACACCACCAAGAAGAAGGAGATCGGTGTATCAGACCTGACACTACTCAGCAAGGTCTCCAACGAGGCCATCAACGAGAACTTGAAGAAGCGTTTCGAGGGACGGGAGATCTACACATACATCGGCCATGTCTTGGTGTCCGTCAACCCCTTTCGCGACTTGGGCATCTACACCGACGAGGTCCTCGACAGCTACAAGGGCAAGAACCGTCTGGAGATGCCCCCTCACGTCTTCGCCATTGCCGAATCTGCCTACTACAACATGAAGGCCTACAGCGAGAACCAGTGCGTTATCATCTCGGGCGAGTCCGGAGCCGGCAAGACCGAGGCGGCCAAGCGCATTATGCAGTACATCGCCAATGTGTCCGGAGGCGGGTCGAACGATATTCAGCAGATCAAGGACATGGTGCTCGCGACGAACCCTCTGCTAGAATCCTTCGGTAACGCCAAGACGCTGCGAAATAACAATTCGTCCCGCTTCGGCAAGTACCTCCAGATTCACTTCAACGCTCAGGGCGAGCCCATCGGTGCCGACATCACCAACTACCTCCTCGAGAAGAGCCGTGTCGTCGGTCAGATTGTCAACGAGCGTAACTTCCACATCTTTTACCAGTTCACAAAAGGAGCGTCCCAGCAGTACCGCGAAATGTACGGTATCCAGAAACCCGAAACATACCTCTATACCAGCAAGGCCAAGTGCTTCGATGTCGACGGTATCGATGATTTGGCCGAGTACCAGGATACCCTTAATGCCATGAAGATTATCGGTCTCTCGCAACAGGAACAGGACAACATCTTCCGAATGCTGTCGGCTATTCTTTGGGCAGGAAACCTGGTGTTTAAGGAGGGCGATGATGGATATGCTGCCGTATCAGATCAATCTGTGGTTGATTTCTTGGCATACCTTCTCGAGGTCGATCCCGCTCAGCTGGTCCACGCCCTCACGATCCGTATCTTGACCCCAAGACCCGGCGAGGTGATCGAGTCTCCCGCCAACGTTCCCCAGGCTACCGCGACAAGAGATGCCTTGGCAATGGCCATTTACTACAACTTGTTCGATTGGATTGTGGAGCGCATCAACGTGTCCCTCAAGGCTCGCCAGGCTACGACGAACTCAATTGGTATCCTTGATATCTACGGTTTCGAAATTTTCGAAAAGAACAGCTTTGAACAGCTCTGCATCAACTACGTGAACGAAAAGCTCCAGCAAATCTTCATCCAGTTGACACTCAAGGCCGAGCAGGATGAGTATGCGAGGGAACAGATCAAGTGGACGCCCATCAAGTATTTCGACAACAAGATTGTGTGCGACTTGATTGAATCTACCAGACCCCCTGGTATTTTCTCTGCTATGAAGGATGCCACCAAGACTGCTCACGCTGATCCGGCGGCTTCCGACCGCACCTTCTTGCAGAGCATCAACGGCATGTCGAACCCCCATCTTACGCCCCGCCAGGGTGCTTTTATTGTCAAGCACTACGCCGGTGATGTGACGTACAGTGTGGACGGTATAACGGACAAGAACAAGGATTTGCTTCTCAAGGGTGTCCAGAACCTCTTCCAGGCCAGTCAAAACCAGTTCGTCCATACTCTGTTCCCCCAGCAGGTCGATTTGGACAACCGCAGGCAGCCCCCTTCTGCCGGTGACAGAATCAGAACTTCCGCCAACGCTTTAGTCGATACTCTGATGAAGTGCCAGCCTTCGTATATCCGTACCATCAAGCCCAACGAGAACAAGTCGCCAACGGAGTACAATGAGCCCAATGTCCTCCATCAGGTCAAGTATCTCGGTCTTCAAGAAAACGTTCGCATTCGCCGCGCCGGTTTCGCATACCGTCAGTCGTTCGAGAAGTTTGTCGACCGTTTCTTCCTACTCTCGCCTGCCACATCTTATGCTGGTGAGTATACCTGGACGGGTTCCTATGAGGCGGCGACGAAGCAGATCCTCAAGGACACGAGTATCCCGCAGGAGGAGTGGCAATTGGGTGTGACCAAGGCCTTCATCAAGTCGCCCGAGACTTTGTTCGCTCTTGAGCATATGAGAGACAGGTACTGGCATAACATGGCGACGCGCATTCAGCGCATGTGGCGTGCGTACCTCGCATACAGGGCAGAGGCTGCCATCCGCATTCAGCGTATCTGGAGGAAGAAGCGCGTTGGTGCCGAGTACCTGCAGCTCCGTGACGAAGGCCACAAGGTGCTGGGAGGCCGCAAGGAACGTAGGAGAATGTCTATTTTGGGTTCCCGTCGCTTCTTGGGTGACTACCTTGGCATCAACGCCACCACCGGTCCTGGTGCTCAGATTCGCAATGCCATCAACATTGGCAGCAACGAGAAGGCGGTGTTCTCCTGCCGCGGTGAGCTGCTTGAGCACAAGTTTGGTCGTTCCAGCAAGCCTAGTCCCAGAATCCTGGTCGTAACCAACAGCAAGTTCTACATTGTCGCTCAGGTTCTCAACCAGGGTCACGTCCAGATTATGGCAGAGAAAGCTTTCCCATTGGCTTCTATCAAGTTCATTGGGGCGTCTACCGCCAGAGATGACTGGTTCTCCCTGGGTGTTGGGTCGCAACAAGAGGCCGATCCCCTACTCAACTGCGTGCTGAAGACCGAAATGTTCACGCAGATGAAGAGGGTCATGCCCGGAAGCTTCAACCTTAAGATCGGTGACGGCATTGAGTACGCCAAGAAGCCCGGCAAGATGCAGTTGGTCAAGGTGCTGAAGGACGCCCCGACCTCTCAAGACTTCTACAAGAGTAGTACTGTTCATACCCAGCCTGGCGAGCCTCCCAACTCGGTGTCCAGGCCGCAACCCAAGGCCAAGCCTGTTCCTCCAAGGCCGATCACCAAGGGCAAGCTCATCAAGCCCGGTGGTCCTGGTGGAAGGCCGGCGAGAAATGCCAACCCCAACCGCACGGCTCAGCCCCGGCCCGGCGGCGGTCCTTCTATCGCTGCTTCCAACCCTCTTGCTTCTGCCGCTGCAGCTTCTAGCAGGCCCGTTCCCGCTCGCCCTGGGGCGGCCTCTACACCAGCCGCTTCTAAGCCTCTTCCCAGCCATACGAGGCAGCAGTCCAGCACCTCGACCGTGCGCCCTCCGCCGCCGCCTCCTCCAGCACTGGCTGCTAAGCCCAAGATCATAGCCAAGGTGCTGTATGACTTTGCCGGCACAAAGGAGAACGAGCTCTCCATTAAGGCTGGAGATATGATTGAGATTATCCAGAAAGAGAACAACGGTATGTTTCCCGTCCCTCCCATCCCTGACCATCTATCTTCTTGCTCTCAACAAATCCTAACAACCTTATCACAGGCTGGTGGTTAGCCAAGACCCCCGGAGGCGGCCAAGCCTGGGTTCCCGCTGCCTACGTAGAAGAGCAAGCCCCCGCACCCCCGGTCGTTGCCCCCCGTCCTCCCCCTCCTCCTCCCCCGGCTGCCCACGGTGCCAGCGGCGGCCGGGGGAA
>RAOB01000638.1:0-18565 GCA_009804825.1 Neurospora sp. FGSC 26638 | reverse complement strand
GTTCTGTTGTTTACCTCACGCTCCAAAGTATTGCCATCGATGCTTGGCTCCGTCAGTTGGATGATTACAATCCTCAAGCCAGCTGCCTGGTTCGACTTGGTAATAGTTGGGCAGATTCGGATCGGTCTTTGAATCTGCATATTCTGTGCTATATCCGGGCCATAACATCTAGGGAGTTGGGGGAGGCGAGGTGTCTTTGCGTCAGCACACATGAAAAATCAAAAAGAAGCAGCAGTCAACAAGGCAAGATGATGCACCGCCGGGCATTGGAATTTAAACATACCCAAATGCTTCTAAGGTTCTGTTTGCACGCCAGTGTTGTGGCAAGGGCCGACTGACCAGCGAACTTATTTGCGTAGAGATCCTGGACACCCTTATCGCCTGAGGGCGGTATTCCAGTATAAAAAAGGCATGTATTATCGAGCTGGGATGCAGCCTCGGGTATCATGCGTCGTTTCAACTCTCGCCAGTCCCATTTTTCCCACTTGAGGGGGTCATTATTATTCTTGGCCGCGCATCCGGCACAGTCGGAAAGGGTGAGGCTGGTGTTGATTACCTTGACCTTGGTCGGGGCACGCTTCTAGAGAGCACCGACAGGCTTGGAGTCCTTTGTTGCCGCACGCCAGACCTGGGACTGGAGACCGGACTCGTGCCAGTAGATTATGCGGTCGCCATCGATGTCAACTTGTAAATCATTGTCCCTGCTGCGTTTTTGAGAAGAGACGTCTATATTGCTTCGGTTGGAGTTTCGGGGACTCGAGTGATGGAGGGCCGCATGCCGTTTATTTGTGTGGCTGTTAGATGCGTGGAGATGAGCGTGAGAGCGTGTTCTAATGTCGGACTTGTTAGAACGAGTATCGTTGCCGTTTCTGTCAAATGGAAGATGGTGCTGTCGTCGTTGCCGATGCTCTGGCAGCTTTGGCCTAAGGCGAGGGTGGTGAGGACAGCCCAAAGGGCCAGCAACGCCCAGTGAGCCTGGTACATGGTCGGCTGTTGATGTCGTCCAGAACCGTACCTGTAGCTACCTGTTGTAGGTATCCAAACGAAAGCTGAAAGTTGGGTAGGTATGGGTGTTTCCTACCTCTAGAGGCACACTTACAAAGTCCTTCAACCCCCGATTTGGAAGCACCGTAGCGCGTCTCTTACTCTCGGGCTGTCAACCTCGGATGGACATAATTGTAGACATGGAGCTCTAAAAAGGTAACCGCCCCTGGTAGTACACTASTAGTGTACAAATGCGCCGAACGGGGTGGCCGGCCGAGACAGGGCCGACATGTGCATGCTCGCCGGCGACTTCTTGCCTACACTAGAGGTAGGTACCTGTAGTCGGTTGAGGATGAGCCTCTCCGAACCTGGCCATGGAGGGTTAGAGGTTGATGACCGGGGGACATTTAAAACATTTGGGGGATCAACATGATGGGGATAAGATACTGTATTCTTTGCATATGAGAAAGAAGTGTGGATAACCGTCAAAGACGTTCCCCTGGATCATGGTGGGTGCCTGGCTAAAGCAGGTCCGGCCGTGGTTATTACGGCGGTTGCTGTGGTGAAGAGACCCCGGAGATGACCAAACGTTGCCACCCGACCAACATTTGCGACCAAGAACAGAACCCCTGCTTCACCGAATTCGCGTTAAAGTGCGGTTGAGGTTTTGAAAGTAAACAAGGCGGGTTGGTTCTTTTTTTCACGTTTTGAATGAGACGGAAGACAATATAGAGACAACATACTGATATTGGTAGAAGAGTGAATCCCCAGACAACCAAGTTGAAGATAGCGACGTCATAGTTGAGGTTGGGAGTTCCCACCTGGACCTGTCTGCCCCTTCAGTCTTCAGGCACAGCCCTGCCAACTGGCGGGGGAAAGCTCCACTCTTTTGTTTTGATCACCACCCAGCTGGCGGTACACCTTCATTACCAGTTTCAGACCCGCGTGCTTATCACGAGCTTATCGGACTGCCGAACGGTTCCCGCGCGTCGTCAACCAGCGGCTAAAACAGAGTCACTCTTCCAGAAGCAACAACTACCACCATCCCATCAACACTGGTCAACAAAAGAACGATCGCGTCTTGTTCTTGCGTCTGTCAACTTAACAAATCCTTCCACGCTGCAGCTGCATCACGCTTCGACTGGTAAACATGCCCGCCCTGTCCTGCCCTTCCCTCCACCTGCCCTGCCTGCCTGCCCCGCATCCTGACCAGCCCATCCAAGCCCTGGCCAGTGACGCAGCCCTGAACTTTAGCCTGGAACGAGCCGTCAGCCTAACAAGTTCTTTTCCTCCTCCAGACAACCATTCGCTCGTTGATCGCGCGCCGAGAATTTCACCCACCCGACTTGTCATTCGTGCCCGACAACAACTTCTGACGAGCGAACACGCGACCTGCAGACCCTACCTCCCTGCGCCAGAGAAACAACGTCAACTTGTCCAACACCCAGACATTGCCTTTCGCTAGCAAAGAAAACATTCCAAACGAACTCTAAAGGGCGTTCGCTCCGCAACCGACCTCTTTCCCCCGCTTTCGATCGGTTTTTGCATCATCCCAGCTCGCTACACACAGCTGGTTCTTCGACATATACGATACGATATACCCTACGCCGTGGCATGCAAAGATTTACTGTGCCTTCGCTTAACAACATCTCAACACCGTCAACATGGTAGTAAAGGTGGATTACGACCGCGACTACTATGCGGACCTTGAGCTGCCTTCAACCGCGGATACCGCCGAGGTGAAGAAGCAGTTCAAGAAGCTTGCCCTCAAATACCACCCGGATCGCAACCCAGGAAAAGAGGACGAGGCCAAGGATAGGTTCATCCATATCCAAGCCGCACATGAGGTCCTTACCGACCTGTCCATGAAGGCCAAGTATGATGCCTACCGGAAACGAGGAGGAGCTTCTGCGGGCAGGTACCCAACAGCATCTGGCCACCGCGGAAACCCATACTCCAACGTTTCTGCCGACATGGCAGACAGATATGGCGCTCCTCCTACGCGACGAACCCCTCATATGCCGTCTCGTGCCGACCCAGGTCCGTCGGCACACGCACGCTACTCGTCTTGGGGGACAGGCACACCATCGTCCTCCTCATCTTCACGTCCAGTCCCACCAAAGACGGCATCTGCTGCCGACAACTTGCGCGCATGGGATGCTATGCGGTCAAGCACCAAGACAGGCCAGACATCTTCGTCAACGCCCAAGTCGTCGGGTTATGCGTCAGCACGAACGGAACGGACCGAAAGTGCCAGGAGGGAGCCGCCTCCAGTACCACCACGGACCGCGGGGCAGACTCGTCGTGCGGACGCTGCCTTTGGTACCACCAGACGGGCTGGCTATTCACCGGATTCCCCAGTGGGCGACGAGCCATCTGTCTCGAGGCATAACTACACTTCCAGCGCCCACTACACGGCTACGACCGACATGTTTGAGGATGCCGCCGCTAACATCAGGAAATCACGGCCGCAATCGACCCCCACCCCGGTTGACCCTTTGAGCGACAAGTTTAGTGAGACATACCTGGACAGCCGACAACGGACCCCATATGCCTCCCATATCGGCGAAAAGTTCAACCCCTTTGAAGGAGCCAACGTCAACAGAGCAAAGTCCATGAAAGACCCCTCCCGGCCCACCGAGGAATCCGAGGAAGAGGTGCCCCCTCCGCGCCCGTCGCGACAACGCAGCGCTAGTGTCGGTGAGTCCAACAGCTTCGGGAAGGCGGCCAACGGCGGGACCACATCCTCTGGAACCTCGAAAGCTGAGCCGCGAGCCAGCGCGCGATATTATGCCCAAGAAGCTGAACCCAGGTCAGCACCCAATACAGCAGCCAACCCGACGCCGCGTGCGTCCAGCTCATCCATGAGGAGCAACCCGAACGGTATGTCAGCTTTGTCTGTTTCGTAAGATGCAGTGGCTAACCTTCTCACAGCTCAAGCCGGAACCTCGGAACCAGCGCAGGATGGCCCCAAAGTGTACGCTCCATCTCCTTTCTTTAAGCCCGATGAATACTTCAAGTCAACATCCTCTTTCGGTCAACCCAGCAAGATTCGACCGCCGCATGTGTTCAGTCATGCCGGCGCGGGAAGTTACCGCGGAAGAGCTCATGAAGATGCGGCAAATAACCGAGAGTCTCATGGCAGGAAACCTCCGAGTGGAGATCAGTCGACCTCCGGGGACATGTCTTCCTTTGAGAAGGATATGCACGACCAGCTGCAGCTTCTCCTGGGAAGGCGTAAGATGCATTCACGGAGACAGCATATAAAGCCGACCGACAACCCCCTCTCGCCCAGGAAGACCAACGTACACAACAGGGTCCAAAAGCAGCGAGCGACTAACAGCGTATACCCCAATAGTTTCACCGTCCGCGACGACGATGGATACACCCAGAAGCAACAGGCAACAGCCGACTTCACCCGGAGTGGCGTTCATGATATCAACGCCAGCTTTGTGGACCAGGAAAAGGTTGGTGCAGGATTTCAGTTTAACGCCGGTGGATCGGCCACCATTCCCGGAGCTGACGCCTTTTCGCGCGCAAAGCAACGAGCACGCTCGGTTCCCCGCGGCCGCCAATCGCCCCTCAAAAAAACTTATACGTCTTCCAACGAATCGGTCAGCGGCGCCACTCGTCCGCCGAGCGAGACGAACGATGCAGGCAAGAAGCCAAGTGCCTTTGACGCCGGTCAATGGCAAGCAGAATTCGGTCCGCATACCTTTGTTCCGCCTCCGACCGCCAAGAAATCATCGACTTCGCCTACGAGAAATGTGCGACCAATCCGTAAGCCGAGGCCGGTAAAGATGACTGCGGGCACTGCTGGCCTGGTTGATGAGGAGGAGACCAGCAGCAGCGACGGAAAGAGCAGGTCAAACTCGGCAGCTGGTGTCGATGAAAGTGGCATCAATGGGGCGGCGCCTAGCCCTATGGCTATGGATATCGACGATCCTCCCCCGCCACCTACCCCGGCACACGCTGTTCCTCCTGCTGCGCCGCCCCCGACTCCCGCTCATGGTATTCCCGCACACATGAACTTGAACGGGGCCAGCGCGCGCAATGTCAACTTGGAGCCATCCAAGCCTGAATGGCGCGCCGGCAACCTCAACAACGGCGTCAAGCCCTCCAACGGTACTAGCTCTCGCCGCAGCAGCAGCGCTGCCAACGCCACTCACCGGCCAATCCCAGTTCCCAGCGCCGGTTCAGAGGACAGCGACCTCCGCCCCATCTTCAGGGAGTTGGACGTCGACAAACTCGTCAACCCCGGTACAGGCCTCAACTCGTTCTCGGCGGACCTCAAGTCCAACCTCCCCTTCGAATCCAGGGCGTCGGCTAAACTCCCGTCCTTCGAGCGCGAAAAGATCAAGCCGAAGCACATCAACGTCCCCTCCCCGCCCAAGGCGCCCAGCCCACCAGCCGCGCTGGCAACTCCTAGTCAGATGACCGCCTCGCAGTGGGCGCTGTACGCCGAACAGTTCAAGTGGTACATCCACCACTTCAACACCTTCAACGCGCGCGTGGTCGATCACTTCGCCGCCCGCAAGATTATGAACGAGAAAAGGGGCGTTGAGTGGGTCACCCAGCTGGGCGACAAGGAATTGTTGGAGTATCTGGCATGGATGGAGGAGGACAAGACGGTGATGCAGAAGTGGGCTCAAGCCAGGGAGGCACACGAGTTGAACGTGATGGAGTTCGCGAGGTGTAAGGAGAGGGTGAGGAGCGGTGGTGGTGCTGCTTCCGTGACGGCGGGAGATGGAACGGGAGGTGGGACGTGACTGTATGGCGGTGCCCGTTACAACCGCTTTAACAAGAGAACTGGTTTGGGTACGAGTGGTCGTATGACGAGTGAGGAGTGGGCCAAGGATTTTTGGAATCAAGGGGTGAGGAAGGGGAGTTGGAGGGAGTGGAAGATGAGAATCGAGAATGAGGGCTCCGTGTTTTGGGTGCGGTGTGGGGAGGTGGTGAAGAAAGTCATGAGCAGGGCTGTCCTGACCGCGATGATTTATGAGGCTCTTCTCAGACTTGGACTGTTCAGTCAGATTGGCGAGACGGTGTTGAGTCTGATTATGGGGGTGGTGGTTGTGCTGGTTTCGGGGTCTGCGGCGTGGTTTTTGTCCGAGTTTGTTGTGGATGACGATGAAAGCGGAAACGAACTCTTGGACGAGGAACGAGAAGAGCACGACGACCATGAACAACAACGCCAGCACGAACACCAAGACGATGACGAATCATTGCAGGGGCTGAGTGACATGGAGGAAGAAGATGCCGACGACGAAGACCAATCCGAACCCGAACCGCCATCCTCGTCGGAATCATCGCAATCATCATCCTCCGAGGAAGACGAAGATATTCAACAATACTATTACGAAGGCTCCGACTACGTCTACGAATACGAGTCCGATTACTCTGAATATCAACCGCGCCGACGACGATCACGTAGCCGAGCGCGAGGACGGAGCCAGAGCCATCAAGATGTGGACTTTGAAGTTGAATACCTATCCAATCTCTCACTCGGTGAAGGCGAACCTGGTGGTGGTAGTGGTGGTGGTGGACCGAGATACGGACAAGAGGGAGGAGAGGGGTATATCTCGAGTTGGTCGGGTTTTTCGGATTAGGAGTTCGGCTTGCCTTCTTCGGCTGCTGCCTACTTTACTGTTGGGCTTGGGATTCCTGAGGTGAGGAGGTATAAGAGGAGAGGTGGTTGAGACGAGGAGGAGGCGGAGTAGGGACTGGACTGGACTGGGCCTGGACCAGGATCTGGACTGGACCTGAGGGACACAAGACAGCTCAAGCAGGCATCGAGAGCATTGTGTATTTTTTTTTTCTTGATACCCGGATTGGAGGTTACGTTACGTATAGCTACACAGTTGGTGGTTGGTTGGTTGCTTGCTTCGTGCCACTCTACTCACTATGTTGCTTTTTCCTACGGTAAAATGAACGAACGGATGGATGAATGATTGAAATGGCTATAGACGAACATGAGATGATGAGTAGACATGGTACCTATGATACTTGATGCTGAGGATATTTTTGTACAGTCCAATAATGGCCAAGTGTTCTTATATCTACTTGATTCGTTTGGTGGTTTTCATGATTAAAGTGTGTGTACAATTCAATACTGGTTTGTTTGTTAGTTTGGTTCTTCAACCATAAGTTGAACAGGACTGGAAGATATCGGTCTACGATAGAAAGCCGAAACGCTTTCCTATATCCAGCAAAGTTGCCGTTTTTGTACCAGACTAACAAACAAACAAACCAGGGCTGCTGGATTGTATTCAATCTTGTATTGAAATATGCTTATTCCCGCAAAAGTTCAATATGTCATGTCATATTATTGAATCTTGTTAATTCAATGCCTTTTTTCGATCCGTGCTTAGATTCTAGTAAGCCATCCAAAAAATTTGTTACCTTGTGAACCTAAGTTTGAGACAAATTCCATCGGGATGGATGGATGTTATTATTGTCCCAATACCAACCAAGAGTACCAAGGCTAACAAACAAACAAACAAACAAACTAGCATTGATTGGACTGTACAAAGTCTAGTATATAAAACAGAGCGCGCGCATCTTGCTGCTGTGATTATAATGGAGAGAGAGAGAGAGGCAGAAGTGAAGTGAAGGGAGAGAGAGTGAGAGGAGAGTGAGGCTGAGGTGGAGGAAGTACAGTCTAATACTTGTTAGCTCTTGTAAGGGGTGCAGCATAGTTGACACAGATGCTGGAGAAAGGATGCCCTCTGGGCAGTCTGGCCGGCTGTCCTAAAGAAGAGGCGTGCGCACGCACAGGCCAGTGTTGCCTGCCGCGAGAGTGGAGCACTCGCCTGGCAAGACTGCCAGGCATTTCAGCCACGGGCGCCAGCCCCATGACAGCTCTCGCGAGACCTTGGGTCACCTTCCCTAGGCCTTTTTATATTTAATTGAGTCGTTTCGTCTTATGATCAAAGTGTAGTCTCACCTTGAATATGCCTTATCGAATCTTATTAATACCTTTTCGATCCGTACTTAAGCCATCAAATTTGGTCCTTATGAGGTTTGGGACAATTCGGGATGGATATCGTCCAATATGCCAGGAGTACCAAGCTAACAAACAAACCAGCATTGGACTGTAAGTAAATAATAGCCCAGGGGCAGGGAGGAGGGCACTGAGCAGAGCGAAAGAGCTAGATGAGCAAATCAAAGATAACACAAACACCCCAATGTCCGTCCTATAGTAGTAGCCTTTTCTTCCTAGACGTTTCACTTTCTATTTATTTTTTCGAGGTTTGCTTTCTTGTTTTTATGTTTTGTAACTTGTATCCCAAAACAATGCGTGCGCTGAATGATGTTTGCCACGTCGCTGTGTCTGATGATGATCAGACTTGACCTGACTGACCATGCCAATCCATGCATGTCCTTGACTCCCGTCATGAATCTTCAGCCCTTCCAACACCTGTATGCCAAAAATTCATGCCATGCAATATAGTTCACGCAATATCCGCTCTAACTCATCACCGTCGTTTTCGTTTCCCATGTTTTCATTATCCGTTCGTTGTTCCAATCCTTTTCTGTCCTTCATTGTCTCCTCGATTTTATTTTCCTTTATCCCCAACACCGAGGACAACCACATACACTCGTACGTTGGTATATATGTAAATCCCTCCTCCCCGTCGTTCCCTTTCTTTCTTCCGTCCTCTCACCGTTCCCCTCCCCCTCTCCTTCCCCATCTCTTTCAAGCACCTTCACCTCCACCACCTCCACCTCCATCCCCCTATTAACCATCGCCCAAAACTCTTTGAGTCGTACCTAACAACACCCATCTCCATCGACATCCATCCCCCCCTCGCCTCCATCTTCTCCCAGCGCCGCGACACCAACACCCTCGTGTCCTTCGCCCTCAATCTTCTTGCCCCCTTCGTAGGTGATTCTCCTCCATCCCGTCAGCGGCTCGGAAGGGTCCTTGATCAGCTCGGTGGTGGGGAAGTAGTGCTCGTTCTTCTTCATGGTGACGACCCAGGGGACCGAGTCGAAGGTCATGCATTTTAGGCGGAAGTCTGTTTATCACCCGTCAGTAAACATTGATAAGGGGGAGAAATCGAGCGAGGCGAGCGAGTAAAAAAAAAAAGGGGGGGAGGTTTGGGGGTCTCCCCCAACACAACACAAAAAGGAGAAAACTCACAAGTATTATCAGGAATCCCCACCACCGCCTCCAAGAAGCTCTTCAAATCAGGCGTGCGCTTGCCATTAACATGCGTAACGAAATTCGTCGGCGCAAGGCCATACTGATACGCCGGGCTTCCTCTAGTCCTGGCGCTAACATAGACCTCACTGAAGAGCTTGCTGATCTGCTGCCTGACAGCAAGATGCGGCCTGTGCAGAATAGCACCGCAGAAGGAGATGGCGTGGTCGGTCTCGGCGTCGTCAGCCGCGACGGTAGGCAGCTTAATGTGCAGCTCCTTGGTGTTGCGGACGATGACGGCGTCGAGGTGGTCGTGCGAGTACATGATGTCCAGCTCCGAGATCTTGGTGATGAGCTGGTTGTTGAGGGTGAGGAGGATGTCGCCTTCCTTGAGCGTGTCGCCTTCGGGCTCGTTGCGCTCGTAGGTGCGCTTGGTTACCAAGAAAAGCTGGTGGTGGGCCGTGTTGGCGAGGGAGACCTTCTGGATCCACTCCTCGGATACGCCCATGATACGGGCCTGGGACATCTGGATGGCGCGGAACTCGCAGCTCAACAGGCGCAGCTTGGGGGTGATACCCTGCTGGAGTTGCGAGATGACGGGGAGTAGGGTGGGCGTGGCCAGGCCGAGGTGGTATTCCTCGTCGCGGTGGCTGCTGGGGTTGCGCTCGCCGAGGTAGGTGAGCCAGAGGGCCTGGACGGTGCCGTCTTGAGCGACGAGCACGCCGCTGCCGCACTGGCCCGAGAGGTTGGTGTCGACGGTGATGGCGTCAACATTGACAGCGCGGTATCGAGGCGCTCCGGAATTGGCGGGAATGGTGACGGCGAACATTTCAGTGACGGTGGTGGCAGTGTGGACAATGCGGCCAATGCGGTTGTATCCAATAAAGTAGGTGGACGCGCCTTGGCTGATCATCTCGCTGGACAGCTTGGCGGAACGAACGGGGGCGTCGACAAGCTTGGGGTCGTACTGGATGACGGCGTAGTTCTGGAGCGGGTGCAGGAAAACCACCTTACCCTCGACGACGATGGAATCGGCGATGGTGATGGTAATGTCGCACAGGTCGTAGGGAACAATGGCCCGGGAAATGATCACCAGGCCCTTCTCGGCGTCGATAACCAAACCCATGCCCCATTTCCTGTTCTTAGGGAAACCATCTAGTTTGACGGGCATGGTGACGCTGACGTGGACGAAACTCTTGACGAGATCGGCGACGGCCGGATGAGAAGTGTTCTCAAGTTGGATGAAGGAAGCTTTCCTGGGAACAGGAGCGACGGCAGGAAGGGCATCGCCGAGGTCGGAAAAGTCCCAGAGACCCGTCTTGTCGTTTCTTACAGCCAGCTTCATCTTCTTGGCCCAGTGGCGGTCGATGTAGATAACGGTGGTGTGTAGTGTATGCATATCCCGAAGATGCTTGTACGTAATAACGACTCTAGACTTGTCGGGAATGCCCTTCATCACCTCGATGAAAGTGCCCAGGTCGGGAGTCTCCTTCTGATCGATGGATTGGATAATCCAGCCGTTCTCGTTGTTGTCGAACCGGAAAGATCCACCAGCCTCACAGACGTAGACACCCTTGCAGGTGACACCGTAAAGGCGGGCCTGCTGGTAGGAGAGGCTGTGGAAGCTACCGCCAGACACAGACACGAAGCGATCGGGGGTGATCTGGTGCAGGTCGCCAACCTCGATCTCAACCTCGACCTCCTCGCCGCCACGGAGAAGCATAAGCTTGACTGTCTGGCCGACGCTAGAATCGAGAATTTCTTCGAGAGGAATAAACTGGGTAAGGAGCTTGCCGTTGACCTTGATCAAGACATCACCCTCCTCAAGCTTCTTGTGAGAGGGACCCTCGGGAAGAATGATCTCGGCGACCAGCATGTTGGTCTCCTTGGGGAAAGCCTTGCGGACCTGAGCCTCCCAATCGGGGCTAAGGCCCAATCTGCGACACTCGTCAAAGGGCTTCAGCACAAACTGGCACTGGATATCGCCACGGGTGATGGGCTTGCCTTCCTGCAGACACTTGAGGGCCCGAAGGGGCCTATCGAGAGGAAGGAAGTAGTCGGTCGAGGCGCCATCGGCTCTGCCACCCGCCTGCAGGGCCACGGCGAAACCATCCTTGTTGACAACCGGAGAGCCCGAGGAACCACCGCTGGCGGCGGCGCTGGCCTGGTAGTAGCATGTGTTGAAATCGCTATAGCCGTCTCCGTACTCGGGGGCGTTGCGATCCAATCTGCTGATGACACCAGACAAGATACTAAGCTTTTCTCCGGCATCGTTACCCACAACGCGAATCTCTATGCCGACACGGGCGAGGTCTGGTCGTAGCTGTAGGGCGGCGACGGGCATGTACTTGATGGCCTTGGGATCGAACTTGAGGATGCCGAAGTCGTGGACGGGATCGCGGTAGACGGGGTAGGCATCGACCTCTTCGTGGTTGTCGAAGATGCAGTATCCCCAAAAGGGACCGGAACCAACAACGTGACGGTTGGTCAGGATGTACCCCCTCTCGGCATCTACCACGAAACCGGTGGCCTCGCTTGTAAGGGCCGGGTCGGTATCGAAGGAGCAAGTCTGGCAGAATCGGATAGAGACCACATTTCTGACGACGTTCTCGATGGTAGCCTGCCACTCGGCCGTGTCGGCGCCGGGGGCAAGGGGCAAGACATGGCGCGGTTCCTCCTCGTAGGGGCCGTCGAAGTCTTGGGTAGGGGTATTGTCGTCGGCAGAAGACATGTCGACATCGGCGTTGGTTCGGTGGTGCTTAGCCAGGCGGCCGTCTGAGGAGTGTTGGGGAGGCTCCTTGCGCTTGGAGCGAGCGGCGGGGCTTGTGCCGTTCATATTTGCGTAGCTGGAACTGGAGCTATTTCCGGTTGTTTGACTAAAGGCGCGTGTTGCGGTAGAGGTGAAATGTCTGGCCGTTGAGGTGTCTTTGTTCGTTCGCGTGATCGAAGCGTGGAAGGTAAGGACCGGAAATGTTTGTTGTTGAGACGACGTGGACGTGGACGTGGACTGGTTAAGATATCGAGGTAGTGCTGTCGAAGTCAAAGATGGTGGTGGTGATGCTAAAGTCGGAATGCGCAGAAGGCGTGGTGGCACTCTGTGACGGGCAAACAACACTGGCCGCATTCAAAGGTGTGGAGGAGAAATCGACTGATCTTCTTATAATCGAAGGCCAGTCTGGTAGAGCGCAAGAGCGGCTTTCTCTTGTCGTCTTTTGTCGTGGGTTTTGTTGATTACTTGTTAAAAGAGGAAAGAGAGGAAGTAAAGCTTGGACTCTTCCTGGAAAGAAGTCTCAAAGCCAAGAAAGAGACCACGCTCAATTCCGTTTTCATGCCAAGACTGGCGCTTGGCTGAGCTAATCAGGCTCGTCCCTGACAAAATTGATGAGACCCAGTTGGCCCGCACGACCCGCAAAAAGTACAGCAGAAGGTGTCTCATCAATTCTGTCTTGGGCGAGTCAGGTACGTAACCGCTGCCCCTGCCTGCTACTTTTGACATAAGTGTTTATGATTCTCCCAGTCATATCAACCTAGTGCTTTAGGACAAGGTCGTAACCCGCTATCGGTCCACTTGACTTAACGACATCACCACCTTACAGCTTAAAGCAATATCTCATAGAGTAGGTAGTTCCCGTCTCGCCTGCTTCCGCTCCGCATGCCAGCATAATATCAGTTTCGATGCATCAGCCTCTGTTACACAATCCCTTTAGATCCCTTTTGAACAACTTGAGAATGCAGGGGTCCGGATTCCGAAGAGTCAACATGGCTGACCATTGTCTTTGTTTACACCATCTGCTCCTGACAACCTACTAACAACCCTGAAACATGCGTGGCTTTTGACATCTTGGTCAGCTTTGGTCAGATATCCCGATTTCCCCTCCCTCTTTTACCGTCCTCCTCCTCCTCCTCTATGTCATCAAGCGGTCCCTTTGGCTCTCTCTCAACACGCAGCGGATCTAGCTCCTCTGCATCTCTGACGACCTCGCCCTCTCTACCATGATCTTGTAGTTGCGGCTGAGGTTCTTGATGGGAACTAGAGCGGGTATACCGGTCAAGTGACTCGCACAAGCGATCCAACACCCATTCCGCTTCAGTAATGTCCGCCAGCAGAGGAGAGTCTTCACTCAACCAGTCCCATGTCATCGGTCCCTCATTTTCTACCTCCTCTTCTGTTTGGGTGAACTGTATCAGCTTGGTGAAGAGCTGCCATTCCTCGTACGAGTAGCGCTTGCGCGGGGAGAAACGAAGGTCATGCGCTATGGACTTAATGGTTTCGGCGAGCAGCGAGGGGAGGTCTTCTTCTTGCTCATTGGGACCCTCGGCTTGCCCAGCTAGGTCTGTTGGCTGTTCGGTATTTGCGGCGGCTTGATCTGCGGGCTCTTCCGCGTCTTGCTTTTGACGGATTACTCTTTTCAACCATGGGTGTTTCTGCATGTGTTTGTCCAACACTCCACGTTTTGAAGTAGGCATGATGGTCCAATCTGCTACCTTGAAGGCTCCACGGTTGACGGCACTGACGACGGTGGACGACATCTCTTGGAAGAGAACTGTGACGATGGGAACAGCAATGAGAGACCAGACGATGAAGAACGGTTTGCCCATGTTGGACTTTGGGGTTATGTCGCCATATCTCTTTTGGTGGTTAGTCTTGGTCAATCTAAGTAGAGACAGAAAAAGAGATACAAACCCAATGGTGAGTAGCCAAACCCAGCAGAAGTATAGTGAGTCAAAGTACGACAGGTTGGATATTCGCGCTTCAGTGAGCATGAAGACGACGGCACCGAACCCCCAGAGGACAGTGAAGGCTAAGAAGGCCATGGCGAGGGCCCAGTATCTGTCGCCATGTTAGTTATGTAAGGGGGCCGGGAAGAGGTAATCTCACTGCTTCCACCGTTTTGTCTCGTCTTGGATCTGCCTCATGGCTTCGAACCGATCTCTATCTTCCTTCAAAAGCAACAGCTTCTGCCTTCTTTCTTTTCTCTTGTCTTGTGCCCAAGTTTTCTCGCCGCTACCCTCTTGAGGATTCCCCTCGACCCCTTTTACCTTCTCATTCCCAAAGTCAAACTTCAGCATCTTTTGCCTAGCCTCCTCTTCCTTGGTCCTGTTCTGCCTCTGATTTTCTCCCCCATTTGCGTCAGCGTCAGCGCCTGCCTCGACCGGAGGACACTCGCTTCCACCATCAGGCACAGCCCGAGAATGCCGCCTAAAAGTGACCAACCTGCCCGCAACCTCCAATCGACCATACTGCGCCAGCGACCACCTTCTCGCACTGAACGCCCGCCTCCCTTCACTCTCCCCTCTTGCGTCGCTCGCCCCCCTCTTTGGCGGTAATCCCAATTTTTCTCTCAGCTCGTTCTCGTTCGTCACCGACATGCCAACCGTCGACCTTCTCGAATGTTCCTGATGTCGCTTGATGATCTTGTCGGCCGAGATATTGGCGGCGAAGCGGCTGATGCTGGAGATGACGAGACCGAGGAACAGAAGACCGAAGGTTTGGAAAGGTACGAGGAAGGCCCTGCCGGCGGTTGTAGCGGGTGCAAAGTCGCCGAAGCCGATGGTTAAGATGGTCTTTTTTCATTGTCAGCCTTTAGAGAAACAGAACACGGGAGACCCTCAAGAACTGCGGAGTCGCCGCGTCGAAGCGCATCACTTTAAGCACAGCCCTGCTCAGTTCAAGAAGAATGCAATCACAAAGAAACAATGAAAACTGGAAGAAAAAAAAAAAGAAGAAAAAATTGCTAGTGGCCATGATACCCCAAGGTCATCATCACCCCTGGTAAGGTATCCCCTCATGTTCGGTCACAGCTCGACCTCGTATGCCCAGGTAGAAGACAAGGTTATGATCATATAGATCATACATAGGTGGGCCTGAGCAGAATGTCGTGTCGAAAGCTGCCGCCACAGGAATCGAACCCGTTGCCTTTTGAGCGGGTCCAGGATAGGAGGTGTGCTGTGCGCAACACCACCTGCCGCTCGACCAACCAGCCGGTTTGTGTTGGGAACCGGGACTGGACAAAGGGGTTATATGGGGGCGGGATGAGACGGAGGATAATGCTGCCTTGGTGCCCTGTGTGCCTTTGGGAGGAAGGTACGGGTGAAGGCCTGGGGGCAAACGTGCTTTTATCTGATGTTCGGATGTTGGGCTACCGAACTTCGAGGTGACGAAGGAAAAGTGACGAGATCAAGAACGGGATTGGGCAATTGAGGTACATGGGAGAAGGCTGGAAAGGACTTACGACATCACAATAATACAAACCATCACAAAAGCCACCCGGCCAGTCTTCCAACCACGCAAAGACTGCCCCTCCGCCCGCCAACCACACGAAGAAAAGCATGGTCTGCAAGATCAGCGTCCTTTGGTCGTCGTCGAGGTCGAACTGTTGCGGGTAATACCCCCTCAGGTAGCCAAGCATGTTAATCGCTAGAAGCACCGCTCCCAGAGCATAAAAGAAGGCCGAGAGGATGGCATGATAATACCCCTGGGAGTATATCTCGGGCCAAACCGGCGGCGAATGGATATGCATCGCCAATAGGATCGCAACCAACTGCTTCTGTTAGCTAGCTACCTTGATATCTCTACCTTGTCTCACTCATCTCAAGGAAAGGGATAACTCACAATGCCCGAACTAACCATCCACGCTCCCACCGCCGCCGGAATAGCAACCACATACCGGACCCTGCCTGTGAAATTCAGCAATAAAAAGAAATTACCCGCAAACCCACAAATCAGTGACACAATGTTGGCGTTGATCTCCCACTTTGGGTCCGGGATGCCGACTCCATTGTCATCTTTGCCCTCGGACAAGATGCCAGAGTTGGGTAGAGTCACTTTCCAGGTGGTTACCAGGGAGGCGATGGACAGGACGTGGGAGAGAGGACCGATGGTTGCGACGAGGAGGGGGATGGCGGTTGAGGCAGGCCACCATTTTCTGTGAGGGGTGAAAGGGGGTGTCAGTTGGCTTGGTGTAGATGGGGAATAGGGTGTAAAAGGGGAAAGGGAGATTGGATTACTGGGGCAGATTGTCATTTCGACCGCGGAGTTTGATGTGCCCGTTGAACAGGGTTCGAATTTCATTGTTTGGTGGTGGCTCTTGGGTGGAAGAGGTCGGATTGGGCCGTGGCCTTGATTGGACGGGATGGAAGGTGAAGATTGATGTTGGGCGGTCCGAGTTTAGACGACCTCTTCTTCCAGCACCGGGCGGGGATGACTGTTGCCCCATTTTTGACTCGGCCGTGGTTGTGCGACTTCTAGGGTCCAATGTGAGGAGGGAATGTAGGGAAGACACTCGAAACGCAAGAGTCACAGTCGAAGCAGACTGGGCTTTTGGTCTTGGGAGCGAGAAGACTGGGGAGTCAGGAGGGTTTTAAGAGAATGAGATATACCCCCAGGATTATACGTATTCCATCGGAATATTCGACAGGTTAGCATTGACTAAGTCGATGACGGCCAGTCTCAGCAACTTGCCATGATGATCATCACCAACAACGGCGCAATGGTGTGGAGCGCTACAAGAGGTCTCAGTTCCGGAGGACACTCGACATTTGGGACGCCATTTGTGATCGCAAAGGAAAAAGTTGTGTCGTTACCCGGGACTTTTGGCATGGTCTTGGGTTTGTGGGACGTTGCCCTCGATCTTGCCATACCTTGACTTCTAGGTAGGCATCATGTCTCCCCAAGTTCCTTACTAAACTACCTTAACCATCATAACTCGGTACGAGATTCACTTCTGATTTCAGGGCATTGCAAGAATCATTGAAATTTGAAACGAGCAAAACCATGAGTTTCAAGATGTCATCCTAGAAATATTTTCTTAGCAAAAGCATTCGGATTCCCACAAAGTCTACCAGCTGCAAATCTCAAAGGTCCCCTCGTTGCCATTTGCCTAACCAACCTTCAGTGTTGGATGCTCAAGAGTGGCAGGATGACCAATATAGGTATCAATGATTCGACGCAGCTTCGAGAGAACATGTCGGCAACATGTCGGCACCGCTAAGGGCACCAGTTGCCAACCGACAACACTACATCGCTGCACATGAACGCGGCCGATACCAACTTCGAACTAACCACTTGCATGTGCCAGTTGATTAGAAAAGAAACTGAACCAAGAGGGATTAGAGCAGTCAACCTTTGCGCCTCAATTTTTTGTCTCTCTCTCTCTCTCTCTCTCTCTCTTCTCAACCCTCCATCAAACCACCCAATCCTATACCACAGTCAAACAATGGAGGTACTCTCTCTCCCAAACGACAAACTCACAATGTCTTCACCCCGACCCTGGACGGCGGGATTTTACTATGACCCCTGGGGTTACATCCGACCACGTCGTTATTTTGACCACGAGGGCGTCCCTTGCCCCGAAACACCAAGGAGACATCCTATGCTCCCATCCCATCGTGGTCACCGTCAAACCCTACTGTCACCAAACCACAACACCATCATCCGGCACTGGGGAGAAAGGAGGAGCATTCTTTGCGTTGGAGTTTACTTCGGCACAAGGCGAAAAAGGCATGTACCCACGCCATCCAGTTGGCCCAGTTAGTAGAGCAGCTACAAAAGATGGTCATCATGCAGCATTCCATCGGAAGTCAACTGCAGTCAACCAAATCGGTGGAGCCGCCGCCGCCCCAGGATCAACAACCAAGTGGTGGCTCTGAAGCAAACCCTGCTGCTTCACCTCCAGAATCGCCGCGATGCCGCCGAGGCCCGAAAAGATCGAGATCGAGATCAACCACACCACCGGTATGGAACCCATCGCCGCCTCCTCCAGATGTTCCAAAGGTTCGAACAGTATCTGCAGAAATTAAGGTCAAGATCCACTTCCAGAAGGGTCGTTCGCTATTCAGTATAACCCCTTCCTTCCATCCTCAGACCCACCCGAACGATTTGTCGGCGACGGAAGTAGACCACGGGAGGAGAAGAAGAAGGGTCTTCTGTGTTGTCTTCCTTCCGCTTTTGTGATGAAAGGGCGCGCAGGCCGCGAATTGCGCCGTTCCGTCTCTTTCTTGTCGGCACGCCCGACTCCCGAGCCCGTGACTGAAATTCCAACATAACGATCAAATCATCCGCCATTGGAAATGGTGGGGCAGGCAGGCAGTTCGCGTTCGCGCCGCTGCCCTGGGCCAGCCTGACTGACCCCACGGGCGGTGGTGAGCAAGCAGGGTGACGGTGGTGATGGGAAGGACCAGGGCAGCAATTGTAAAAAGGGGGGGAGTACCTACCTAGGGAACTCGAGAAGAATGCCCGGGTAGCAGAAACGGCGGACTGGATTACTGGACTTCAGACTTAATTTTGACCCAACGACCACCAAGACCACCAGGACCACCACCACCCACTCACTCACAGCCAGCAGCACATGTACAACTTGAAGGAAACTCACAACTTGGAAGGAAAACTCAAACCTCAACTTCAGCGGCGACGGCAATAGCAACAACGGCATGAAG